>JAUIMW010002986.1:0-10066 GCA_033557785.1 Enochrus cinctus | reverse complement strand
AGGTGCCAAATCTGGAGAATAAGGTGGGTGTGGTAGTACATCCCATTCAAGCTGTAAAAGCTTTTGGCGAGTTACTACACTATACCTTTCCTATTTATCAATTCTGGCCTTTTCTGTTTCAGTGAATCATTCAATTTGTCCAGTTGATTACAATAAACTTCAGAATTGATCGTGGTGGTAGAAGCTCAAAAAAAAAATGATCCCCTTGAAATCCCACCAAACTGATAGCATAACCTTTTTTTGGTGTGTGGTGTGTGGCCTTTGAAGTGGTTTGAGCTGGTTCATCTTTTTTACTCCATGATCTCTGTCAAAATATATAACTTGTATGCGACTTAAGTGTGAAGTTGGCTGTATAATATGATTGGCTCTATGTGTTGGGAAAAAAACGAAATTACTTTCCGAACAACCCAATAAATACTTCAAAATATACTTTACAACGTTTATAATTCAAAATGTATAATTATTTTCTTCTTCATTCAACAAATTATTTTTTTAAACACAATTAATTTGCTAGTGTCAGTTAAATAATGACGTTATTAATTGATTACAAATAAAACCTAATTTCGTCACCTAAATTAAAAAATAAATAAATAAATATACAAGTATTTCATAAAAAATAAAAAATAAGCATAGCACTTGAACATTCTATGCGGAGTATCTGGAGGACATTCCATATCTTCCAGACCCTTTGGTGGTTTTTCTTTTATTGTTAAAAGTTAGTAAATATCTTGCTATTGAAAAACAGTAAAAACCAAGATAAAAGAAGGAACATCAGAGTGCCCGAGGGACATGGACTGTCCTCCAGGTAGACCTCTAGAAATCGAACAAATGTAACAAATCAATTACTTTCTTCAATTATTGGATCTAATTCATCAGAAAACATTCTTTCAACTTCCAATTCTTTTTGCTAAGGAACACTAAGGAGCCTGAGGGACATGGAATGTCCTCCAATTATACTGCTATTTACTTAGTTCCATTTGCGTTCAAAAATCCATTACATGTCGATAATGAAATATATATATATATATATATATATATTTACATGTAAGTATGGTGCTACTTGAAATGGGTATATTAATGGTTGGTATTTTAGCTTCTTGTGAGTTTGAAATCTGTTATTCAGAACCAAGCTCTTCAGCTAGACGAAACAAAAACTCTTTTTTTAATATATTTTCATTTATCGTGTTTTTATGCAATCCGTCTTCTGGAAAATTACCTACCAATCATTTTGGCTGGTTTAGTATAAGTAACGAGGATAATCAAAAACTTTTTGTTTTTGAATTAGAGAAGATAACTGACAAATGTTCAAAAACAAAAATGAAGGTGAAGTAGGACTTGTAAAACCAGTCATTTTGACATGTCCTCCAGGTTGAAAATTCTTAATAAAGCATAATATTATTTTCAAGTGTAATGAACCAATAAAAATAACGTACTTTGTATAGTACCAGTAAATATCCTTTTATTGAAATTGAGTAAAAAACAAGATTAAATAAGGAACAGGGGACCTGGTGACATGGAATATCCTCCAGGTATACTGGTATCTATGTATTTCTTAGTTCTTCATTTTTTTTAATGTAACCAATTAAGAAGACATTCCATGTCCCTCAAACCTCCTGGTGTCCTTTCTTTTTTAACTCTTCCCAAATAAAAAAGATGTTTATTGGTTTTTGACAATAAAAGAAAAGTCACAGGGGATTTTCCAGTAAGAGGATGTCTATTAGATGGAATGTCCTTCAGGCACACTTCTATCTACGAACTCTTAATTGTATTCAAACATTTTGATAACTTTTTAACATCGTTCTATTGAAGAAGAGTAAAAAAAAAGATAACAGAAAGAACATTGAAGGATCTGGGGGCCATAAAATGTCTTCCAGCTATACTACTATCTACAAATTCTCATTTGTGTTGAAAAATCTTGGTAACACTTTTCATTTCTCTAAATGTAACCAATTAAGAAGAAGATGGTAATTTTCTGTACTTGGTAAAAATAAGTAAGTATCTCTCTATTGAAGAACAGTAAAAAAACAAGATAAAAAAAGGAACACCAGGAACACACTGAGGGATATGGAATGTCCTCCAGATATACTGCTATCTACGTACTCCTAATTGTGTACAAAAATTTTAATAACACTCTAATGGTTTGAAGAAGATTCCATGTCCTCCATACCCTTTATTTTATTGTTAAAAGTTAGTAAATATCTCTCTATTAAAAAATAACAAAAAATATAATTAAAAAAAAAAACACTAGAGAATTTGGGGAACATGAAATGTCCTCCAGTTATACTGTTATGTACGTCCTATTAATTGTTCTAAAAAATCTTGATAACATTCTTCATTTCTCTAAATGTAACCAATTAAGAAAAAGACTATTGGTATTGAAAAACAGCAAAAAAAAAAACAAGATAAAAGAGGGAACACCAGGGTGACAGGGGGCAGGGAATGTCCTCCAGGCATACTGCTATCTACGTGCTTCTAATTATGTTCAAAAACCACGAAAACACTCTTAATTTATCTAAATTTAACCAATTAAGAAATATAGTGTAGTTAGCAAAGTAACTGGAGGACATTCCATGTCTCTCAGACGCCCTGGTAACTTTTTTAACATTATCTTTTTTTGCGGAGAGATAAAAAAGCCGATAGAGCAAAGAACAAGCTCTTTTTCCTAATTGGTTAAATTTAGAGAAACGAAGAGTGTTATAGGGATTTTTGAACACAATAGTATACAGGTAGCAGTGCACTTGGAGGACATGGAATCCCCTGGTGTCCTTTCCTTTATCCTGTTTTTATCTCTATTCCAATAAGAGGATGTTTATATATCTTTAACAAAAAAGTCACTAGAATGTCTGGGAAACATGGAATGTCCTCCAGGTACACTGCTAACCAAAATTTTTTCTAAATTGGTTAAATTTAAAGAAATGAAGAGTGTTGTCGAGGTTTTTTTAACACAATTAGGAGTACGTAGATGGCAGTGTACCTGAAGGACAGAAAAAAATTCCTGTATGGGAATGAGAATTATAAAATTTTATCTACCTTTAGAAATTTAGTTTGCAAAAGTCTTAAGAATTTATTAGCTTTATTAACTAACTATTGGCAGATTTACCTAAAAAGGGCATTATTTTGGTTGTTGCTTCGACAACACGAAAATCACAGAGAAACTTGTCTGTTATTTAAAAAAAAAGTATGTCTTTAGGTTGTCTTTTAAATATGGATTGCTTAAAATTGCATCATTTAGTTTGACATGTGTCAAAAATTTGAATTAGAACGATTGACTGTTGCAACACAATTTAAAAGTTTGATATTCTTATTATTCGGAATTATACAATCTCATTACAGATTATTAGAAACATTTCGAAGAACAAAAAGGCTACTGTAATATTATTTAGTAGTTATTTAATAACAAATATAAATCATCATCAATTAAAAATTTCAATTATTCGTTTCCATGAAGTACAGTTGTGTTCTCGTATCAAGGATATTTTTATTGAAGAGTAAAAAAATAATATAACAGAAGAAACATCGAGGGGTCTGGGGGCCATGAAATGTCTTCCAGCTATACTACTATCTACAAATTCTCATTTGTGTTGAAAAATTTTGGTAACACTTTTCATTTCTCTGAATGTAACCAATTAAGAAGAAGAGGGTAGTTTTCTGTTCTTGGTAAAATTCAGTATCTCTCTATTAAAGAACAGTAAAAAAACAAGATAAAAAAAGGAACATCAGGGTATCTGAAGGACATGGAATGTCCTCTAGATATACTGCTATCTATGTGTACAAAAATTTTAATAACAGTCTAATGATCAATTAAGAAAAAGATCATAGTTTACAGAGTATTCATGCAGTTCTACCTGAGGTGGAACTGCATGAATTTGAGGAAGTTAAGTTGCTTCTGAAGGATCTGGGTCTGCAGATAGTCCAGTTTTGAAAGGAAAGTTTGATGAAAATGTGGTTCGATGTTAGAGGCCTGTTCGAAGAATGCCTCTTCTTGGCCTGCATACTCCTAATTTTGTTCAAAAAACTTTTTATTTCTCTAAATTTAACCAGTTAGGAAAAAGAGCGTAGTTTGCAGAGTACCTGGAGGACATTTATTGCAATATTGTTTCAAAGTTCTCAAAAATAAAAAAAAACCTTTAGGATTTTCACATCGTTCTATTGAAGAAAAGTAAAAAAAACGAGATAACAAAGGGAACACCAAGGGGTCTCCAGGTATACTGCTATGTACGAACTGCTAAGTGTGTTACAAAATCTTTATAACACTATTCATTTCATTTAAAATGTAATCAATTAAGAAAAAGAGCCTAGTTTGCAGAGTACCTGGAGGACATTCCATGTCCCTCAGACCCTCTAAGTATCCCTCTATTGAGAGAAAAAATTTCGAGAAGACAGCAATTAGAATGAGGGCTTTTAATAGGTGAGCCACTACAGATCTTGAGGTAGTAATAAAAAACAGATTAGATTTTTTTAACTAAAAACAACATATTGAATAACGCTCAACAAGGATACGGATTAGGAAGAAGCACTATAACTGCAGTCTACACATGGGTGAAGACTTGCGGATGCCTTCGACAAAAAAACAAAAAGTTAAACAACCATGTACGATATTATAAAAGCATTCGATACAGTCCAACATTATATTCTGCTCAAGAAGTTCGAGTACTACGGAGTGAGAGAAACCTCTCTTAATTTGATGAGATCTTACCTACAGGAAAGAAGCATCAGTATTTTGAATACAGAACTATATCGACTGAAGTATCTCAAGGATCGAACCTCGGACCTATTTTGTTTACAATTGAACTTACTTTTAAATGAAGAAAAAAAATACTACACATATTACAAAAATTAGTGGTTTTTATTATTATTATAATGTCCTATTTGACACCATTTACATGTAAGTATGGTGCTACCTGAAATAAATATATGGTATATTAGCTTCTTGTGGTTTTTCTTTTGAAACTTGTTATTCAGAATCAAGTTCTTCAGCTAGACGAAACAAAAATCTTTTTTTTATGTATATTTTCATTTGTCGTGTTTTTATACAATATTCCACATTTATTCCATCTTTTCAAAAAAATGCACCAGTCATTTTGGCTGATTTGATATAAGTAACGAGGATAATCAAAAACTTTTTGTTTTTGAATTAGAGAAGAAAACTCACAAATGTTCAAAAACAAAAATGAAGGCGAAGTAGGACTTTGAAAATTCAATTGTAAAACCAGTCATTTTGACATGTCCTTCAAGTTCCAGGTCTATATAAAACATTATATTTTTTTCAAGTGTAATGAAACAAGATTAAATAAGGAACAGGGGGCCTGGTGACATGGAATATCCTCCAGGTATACTGCTATCTATGTATTTCTTAGTTCTTCATTTTTTTTTTAATGTAACCAGTTAAGAAGATATTCCATGTCCCTCAAACCTCCTGGTGTCCTTTCTTTTTTGGTCTCTTCCCCAATAAAAAGATGTTTATTGATTTTTGACAATAAAAGAAAAGTCACAGGGGATTTTCCAGTAAGAGGATGTCTATTGGATGGAATGTCCTTCAGGCACACTTTTATCTACGAACTCTTAATCGTATTCAAAAATTTTATTAACTTTTTAAAATTTTGAAGAAGAGTAAAAAAATAAGATAACAGATAGAACATCGAGGGGTCTGGGGAGCCATGAAATGTTTTCTAGCTATACTACTATCTACAAATTCTCATTTGTGTTGAAAAATCTTGGTGACACAATGTAACCAATTAAGAAGAAGAGGGTAGTTTTCTATTCTTGGTAAAAATCAGTATCTCTCTATTGGAGAACAGTAAAAAACAAGATAAAAAAAGGAGCACCAGGGGGTCTGAAGGACATGGAATGTGCTCTAGATATATTGCTATCTAAGTACTCCTAATTGTGTACAAAAATTTTAATAACACTCTAATGATCAATTAAAAAAAAGATCATAGTTTACAGATTATTTGAAGGAGATTCCATGTCCTCCATACCCTTTCTTTTACTGTTAAAAGTTAGTAAATATCTCTCTATTGAAAAACAGCAAAAACATAATAAAAAAGGAACACTAGAGGATTTGGTATCTACGACCTCTTAATTGTTCTCAAAAATCTTGATAACATTCTTCATTTCTCTAAATGTAACCAATTAAGAAAAAGAGGTATTGGTATTGAAAAACAGCAAAAAAAAAACAAGATAAAAGAGGGAACACCAGGGTACCAGGGGGACAAGGATCAGGTATAGTGCTATCTACCTGCTCCTAATTATGTTAATTTCTCTAAATTTAACCAATTAAGAAATATAGTGTGGTAAGGAGGACATTCCATGTCTCTCAGATGCCCTGGTAACTTTTTTAACAAACGAAGAGTGTTATCGAGATTTTTGAACATAAGAGTGCACAGGTAGCAGTGTACTTGGAGGACATGGAATTCCCTGATGTCGAGGTTTCTTTTAACACAATTAGGAGTACGTAGATGGCAGTGCACCTGGAGGATAGTTATATGAGAGTTATAAAATTTTAACTACCTTTAAAAATTTAGTTTGCAAAAGTTTTAAAAATTTATCAGCTTTTTTATTAACTAACTATTGTCAGATTTACCTAAAAAGGGTATTATTTTGGTTGTTGCTTCTACAACACGAAAATCACCAGTGGTTATAAATCCACAGAGAAATTTGACTTTAATAAAAGTCTCACAGGGAACTGTCCCTCTAAAATACTGTTACGTTCGTGGAGTAGATAAAAGAGTTTATTTAATTAAAATTTATATTTACAAACTATTTACACTAATAATTGTTTACAATTACTAAACTAACTAACTGCCGCTTCGGCCCGCTGTGATGCTTTATATCGCGGTGGAAGTTCTCGCAAATTCGAGTTCTAAAATTTCTAGACTTTCGATGCGTTTCCATTGTGTTCTTCGGTCGGAAATCTTTCATTACAATACATTACTATATTTTAGAGAAATCAACCTATGTTATTTAAAAAAGAATGTATGTCCTTAGGTTGCCTTTTAAACATGAATTGTTTAAAATTGCATCATTTAGTTTGACATGTGTAAAAAATTTGAATTAAAAGATTGACTGTTGCAACACAAGTTTCTCTGTGGTTTTATAAGTACTGAAATCTACCAATAGTTAGTTAATAGACAAGTTGATAAACTCTTAAGATTTTTGAAAACTACAGCATTTTTTTTTCTGTTTTTCAATAGAAGAATATTTACTGACTTTTAATGATAAAAGAAAGACCAGCAGGGTGTCTGGGTGACAAAGAATGTCCTCCAGGTACACTGCTATCTAAGAACTCATAATTGTGTTCAAAATTAGTGTAGTTAGCAAAATACCTGGAGGACATTCCATGTCCCCAGACCCCAAAAACTAACATACAAAGAGAGTTTGCAATCGCAGGAGATTTTTATAGTAGTGTTAAGAAATACTGGGCTCTGAGATCTTGTAATGTTTTTTCTGATAATTTTATTAATTTCAAAAAAGTAAAAGCAACAAGTAACTGGAACTAACAAACTGGGCAATGTGCCTAAACAAATTACCACATTTTTTTAATCTAGAAAATCCTCAAGAGTATACGGGTCACTGTTTTCGTGGTACCTCAGCAAGTAGGTTAGTAAATACACGTGCGGATATAACAACATTAAAAAGATATAGAGGCCATGTCCCCCAGACCCCCTGGTGGTTCATCTTTTATTGTTGAAAATCAGTAAACAACATAAAAGAAGAACCAGCAGGGTGTCTGGGGGACATGGAATGTCCTCCAGGTGCACCGTCGTCTACGTTATTTTAATTTTTGTTTAAAAGTCGTATTAACTCTTTTCTTTTTATAGTTTTTATCAATCAATAGAATTAACGTTCGAAGCAGAGTACCTGGAGGACATTCCATGTTCCCCAAACCCCCTGGTGGTCCTTCTTTTATCGTTGAAAATCAGTAAACATCACTACATTTAGTAAGAATAAAAAACAACATAAAACTTCTTTTATTAGGTCCTTCGACCACCAGGGGGTTTGGGGGACATGGAATGTCCTCCAGATGCACAGTCGCCTACGTTACTCTAATTTTTGTTTAAAAGTCGTATTAACTATTTCCTTTTTATAGTTTTTATCAATCAATACGATTAACGTTCGAAGCAGACTACTTGGAGGAGTAAGTACCTATTGAAAAATTGAAGAAAATAACATAAAAGAAAGAACACGAGATATACTGCTATCTACGCACTACTAATTGTGCCTGAATGTAACTAATTAACTCTTTAATAATAAAAGAAAAACCACGTGGGGGAGGACATGGAATGTCGTCGAGATATTCTGCTATCTAAGTAATTCTATTTGTGCTAAAAAATCTTGATAACATTTCTTCATTTTAAAAAAGAAACATGGAATGGATTTTTGAACACAAACTATTTAGATAGCAGCACAATTGCAGGACATTCCCATGTTCCTAAGACTCCTTATTGTTCGTTCTTTTAACTTGTTTTTACTCTACTTTAATAGATGAATGTTGACTGGATTTTAACAATAAAAGAAAAAGTGTTGATTACGAAAAAGCCTTTGATAGGTTTCAGTATGGAAACGACTGGATCATCTTGAGGGATAGTATTCAGGGTCTCTGAGAGTTGTTGGATTGTGTAAACACGACAGGAGGAAAAATGGGTTTAAAAGTGAACATCACTAAGACCAAATTTGACCTTCAAAGATTCTTCCAGCAATTGACCGATATAGTTGAGGTTGGCTATGAGAGGGTCACGGATCAGGTCCTTCTGTGTGATGATTTTAACGTTTTGAAACCAAATGATAAGGATATAACTAATCTTATAGATTTATTAGAGAGCTACAACCTAAGACCTCTTATTCTAAACCCAACTCGTATTACACATAATACTACAACCTTGATTGACAATATCTTTACAAATGTTGTTGATGCCGACGGAAGAACAGTCAACACAGCTCTTTCAGATCATTTGGATCATAGAGAATTTTTGTACTCCAAAAAAGATGTATAAGGAATATCTTTCGACTACAACCTAGAGTGAGCTGCAGACCAATCTTCAAGACTCAAGGTTTATGACCTTGCCTTTGCTGTATATTTATGAGACCGACAAATTCAGTGTTAATAATTACTCATACAGATAGATCAGCAAAACAATGAAAGAGTTACCAAATCCTTCAACTCATAAGGGGGGTAAAATTGAGGGCAGCACGATTGGATCGAAATACACAGTGCAGAAAATCTATTTATATTGAAGACCCTAACAGGTTGCGAATGTAATTGCCAACGTTAGGAAGACTTGATGTGGCACCGAAAGAAGAAGATAGCAGAATACCTGGAGGACATTGTCCCTCAGACTTCCGGTGTTCCTTCTTCTTTTTTTTATTGTTTTTCAACAGAGAGATATTTAGTGACTTTAACTAATAAAAGAAAAGGCACCAAGGGGTATGGACAACATGGGATGTCCTCCAGGTATTCGTAGAATTTTGTTTCTTTGAAGTTGGAGGAACTGGAGTGTGAAGCCAGTCAAAAAGCTGTGAACTGGAATATCATTTATCAATCCATAATGTATGGCCCTTGTGTGAATAATCAACCATCAAAGTTTGAACAATAGCTCTAGAAAAATCCAAGGATTCTATCTTCTTTAACCAAGATATTTAAACATCAAAGAAAGAACTCTATTATGACAGCCAGTTATGACCAGATTAAGGCCTGCGATACGGTGTCCTCTCAAGATTTCTCGATCAATTTAATCAGCTGTTCAGGAACTATTGCACATCTTTCTTAATTATATTAATGATAACTTGTGGTCAGTTTGTTTCTTTGCTGATGACACTTCCTTCATTAATACAAGCAAGAACTTTAATGAATTGTTCCAGACTAGGACTAGGAAGGAACAAGGTCTGGGAGACATGGAATGTCCTCCTGGTATACCACTATCTACGTACTCGTAATTGTGTTAAAAAATCTTCATTTCTATAAATTCAACTAATCAATAAGAACAGCGTATCTTGCCTTTACTGAGGATAAAACGAATAGAGTAATATTATTTCAGATAGTACGACCTATATGCTCCAATTTATCTGT
>JAUIMW010002985.1:0-10066 GCA_033557785.1 Enochrus cinctus | reverse complement strand
AAAAATTTATGTATAACTCCCAAAATAAGCAAAGTATCGACACTTTGTCAGTCATCTAAGGTATTTTATATTTTAAAATGGAAATGTTTATATTTAAATATTTTATATACATAAATTTTGTAAATGTTTATTTATTTTTATACATAAAGAAAATATTTTTTTAAGTTATTTAGGAATGATAGTACAATTTAAGACGAGTTTTATTTTAATTTTTTTTTTTTAGCAAGAAAGAATGATAGGCTGTATTTTAACTGTAAATATGAAACATATACATACCTCTATTTCCTCAACTCTGTCCTAAAATATCGATATAAGAAAATGCAAAACTGTTTGCTTTTATATTAATATTTTTGCTATATGTAATACATGACAATATTACAAGAAAAAAATTATTAAAAATTTTGCTTAAATTAAGCGATGTATAAAGATTTTTGAAAATTTACTGCGTTTCTCACCTATTTCTATTTATTATTACTGTTTTTTTGTATATATTTTTGAAAATTAATTGAAAAAAAAACTATTGCATTTTATATATTATTATGCATATTGTGATTCAGCAATACTTGTATGGATACTAATATATTGTGAATATTTTTTATGTTTGTAATATGTAATAATAAATACTGTTGAAAAGACATTTATTGTTTGTTTCAATTTTCTACTTTCAAGTTTATTTAGGGTTTAAGCAGCAATAATAAAACAAAGTTTAATAATTCATATAAAATTTATTAAAACTATCTATTATTTTTTAAAAATACTTCTAACCGATACACAGAATTCTTTTTACCTAAAATTTCAAACATTTCTGCTACACCTGGACCTTCCTAAAAAAAAAATAAAATTTGTAGTTTTGCGATATATTGAATTCACACTGTTACCTTTAATCCGCTTATAATTGTCCTCAACGTTTTCATAAGTCGTTTAAATGGAAATTTGTATTCTTTAGCAAAAGATTTTAAAAAAACACTCAGTTTTTCTTTCTCAAAATCTTGATTGCTCAAATTCTCGCTTAGTACTCCAATGACTTTTAATTCCTCTTCACTTAAATCTTCTTTTGCGTCAGGAAGCACCCAAAGAAACGCCAAATCTTTCGAAACTAAATCAGTTAATTTATTTATTCTATTTGAAGACCAATCTAGAATTGTCTCTACATACTCATCATCTAACTGCAAATTTTTCTGATCAGGAAATTCCTTCCTTACAATTTTTTGTACTTCATGTATTAAATTTACAGTGTCTTCTTTGTATTCCAATTGCTTTTGGAGTTCAAGCCTGTTAAATTCAAGCAACCTTTCTGGCATAACTCTACCTGAATGAGAATTTATGTCCTTTACGTTAAATTGCGTAACTAGTTCTTGCATACTATAGATCCTTGGTTTTAAACCTCGTTCCAAATCTTTTTCAAATCCTCCACCAGAGCTCGTAATAAAATTTATAAGGGCCTGTGGAAAAATTCCATTATCTCTGTAGTGTGCTATCTTTATGTCTCCTTGTCTTTTACTAAGTTTCGTGCCATCTGCATTTATCAATAAAGGTAAGTGTCCAAACTTTGGGGGTTCCCAATTAAATGCTCTAAAATAATATGCATGAGATATTTAATTAGTGTGCGAAAAATATGCTTTTACTTATAAATCAAAATGTGTTTAGTTGTCGAAATTTGCCATTCCACTCCCCGTAAAACATGAGAAATTTTCATGAAGTGATCATCGATGACATTAGCAAAATGGTATGTTGGAAAACCATCCGATTTAATAATAACGGGATCCCCTTCTACTGAACAGATGTCAAAAGCAATGTTTCCGTAAATCATGTCTTCAAACACTTCGCAATCTGAGGACAACTATTACTTTAGTAAAAATGATTGTTGGATTTGAAAATGAATCTTCTAACTCACCTTAAATCTTATACAGTACTGTTCGCCTTTACTAAGCCTTGATTGTACTTCTTCTGTGCTTAAATGCCGGCATCTGTTATCGTACTTTGGAATTTGTCTTAATTTAATGGCTTCCCGCCTTAAAAGATTTAGACGTTTGTCTGTGCAGAAGCAATGGTAGGCAGAACCGGTTTCAAGCAGTTTTTTAACTTGTTTACTGAAAATTAAAAACAAATAGAACAAATAAAACTTTATTAATTTTGAAGCTTTACCTATATAGGTCAACTCTTTGAGATTGAACGTAGGGTCCAAAAGCACCGCCAGCTTTTGGTCCTTCATCTATTTTTATACCGGCCCATTCAAGATCCTTCTGCAGTTGATCCGAGGCTCCTTCAACTAATCTAGTTTGATCAGTGTCTTCTATCCTTAATATGAATTTTCCATTCTGAGATTTGGCAAACAAGTAATTGTATAGTGCTGTTCGTAAGCCCCCAAGATGTAAATATCCTAAAAAATTATTATATTTTGCAAGGACCTATTGTTGACTGGAAGCTTAATAACTTAATATAGAAGGTTAAAGTGAGGTGTCAATGTAGCCAATCATGAGGAAATGAGCAGTTTAACTGTGAGCCTCAACATAAGCTTAATCGAGAAGGTTAAAGTGATATGAAGTATTATCACTAATTCAGAATCTTTGCAATGCATTAATTTGGCTTAGCAGAGCTTCTTCTTTGGCAAAGTGTCAACTTGATAGGACGCCAGATGACCAGTTTTCTGGTTTTATTACTTCTTCATAATTTTTTTTTGTTTAACTTCAGGATAAAATTGTTATTTTCCATTTTTAACCGCTGCATCAAAGTTTCTTTTATTAATGATGCAAAACGAATGTCTTAAATGAGAGATTATCTTTTCAACTTTTTTTGGAAAATGATGATGACAATAATCATTTACTACTAAACATAGAAGTATGTTGGATATCTAAAAGTGCATGTTTGGATCACTTCTATTCGCTTTTTGATTCAATGTTGGAATTCCTGATCGATTTATTTGACAGATTTAACGAAACTAATTTGAAATTACAGGGTCACATTAAATTTAATCAAAACTAAAAGTGTAATAACTGCCTTTGTTGCAAAACTTTTGCTATACAAACAAAACTTGGAAAGTAAAAATTGCAAAATAGAGATGAAGATTTGTTTGCTTATTGTCAACACTTAACGGCGCATCATTTGGACCTTAACCAAAGATTTGAAGACATTTTTCACTTGGATATTTCCGACTAGATGTTGAACCCTTTTGCAAGTAGTTAAACTCAGAGCACAAATGCAGATGAATACATACTAATACAAGAGCAACTTATTGAATTATCTACAAATGAGGAGCTGAAACTAACGTTTAAACAAGGATATGACAATTTTTAGTTACAAAAATAGATCTCAATTTTATTGTTGCTGTTGATTTGATAGATTCAGTGCTGTTATAAGCTTCACCACTAGAAATTAGTACTCGATACTTTTCCATTGATTTATTTAGAATATGAATCATTTCTCTGCTTAGATAATGTAAATATTGATTTTCTTGTAAATACCCCAACCGTTCGTCTTTACAAATCAATTCTCGATAGTTTTGGTCTTACGCAGGTTATCAGCGACCCGACAAGAATAACATCTACCTCTTCCACTTTAATTGACCATGCACTAATATCCGACAAATCCTTGTTTTCCTCCGTTGGCTCAATAAATCTTCATGAGCTGTCTGATCATTTACTAATTTTCTTAGTTCTTCATACTCTGGTTGTTAGTAATTGTTCTCAATCAAGAATGTATCGAGATTTTTCTAGATTTGATCATCGCAGGTTTCTCTTGTGCCTTGGCATTTAGTATATAGAATGGAATCAATTGATGAAAAGGTGCATTTTTTTGAGTGATAACTTATTACACTTATTTGAGCTACATGCTCCAATAAAGATTGGTCATTTTTCTAAACCAGCTGTGCCTTGGTATATTGTGGGTGGTGATTCCAAATTAATTTGGTGAGAAGTTAGTAGATTAAATATTCATCCTAAGTCCTCTAATTTAATTCCTCCTGAGCTGGCTGACCCTGATGAGACTATAGATCATAAGCTGCTTATATCTATCTAACACTTTTATGGATTCTCAGATAATTCTTGTAATTTTTTTTCAACTATTTAGGAGATAGAAGTCAAAAGGTTTGTGTTTCTGGTGCACTATCTCAGCCGTTACCAGTAGAGTGTGGCGTTTCTCAGGGATCTATTTTGGGTTCCTTATTGTACACTATTTACACTAGTCACATGTACTCGCGTATAAATATTTGTAAATTACATCTTTATGAATCAATGCAGATTTAAGTTCACTAATTAAATTGGTAGCAGATCATTGCCTAAATGTGAATCCCACTATGTCGTCTGTCATTCTTTTCTGTAATAAAAATAATCGAGTATTTCTTCAAGGTGGTGTGTCTATTACGCTTGCTGACACTTTGCTTCCATTCTCAGAATGCGTCAAAAATCTTGGATTGTATTTAGATTTTGATCTGAGTTTTTATTTTCATGTTTCCACTCTAAATAAAAAAGCATATTCTTCCGTTAGGACCGTTTATCCTCATCGTCATTCACTCACTCTTCATGTACGCAAACTCCTTTGTGACAGTTTAGTTCTTAGTCATTTTAATTATTGTGATATAGTTTATGGTCAATGCCTTGATGCATTTGATTCGTTTAGTATTTAGAGGGTGCAGAATTCATGCATTTGTTTCTATTTTGGTTTTAACCGTCCTTCCAGGATTGCTAACAAATTGAGACTGCTTTGTTAGTTTCCTATGGCGTTAAGGAGAAAATTGCACCTTTCTTGTTTTATTTACAAAGTAATTATTTTTAAATCTCTGCCATATTTATTTGAACGATTATCGTTTCGAACGGATGTGCACAATTTAAACCTTCGACAACATGTCACTATTCCTAGATACAGAAAATCTATATTTCGCAGATTCTTTTCATGTATGGCCTGCAATGTCTATAACTCAATTGTTTATGGACTCAGGATGTTGCCGTTTGTTCACTTCCGAAGCCACGTCGTCTTGCTTTTGGAGATGGTGTGAAATACTTTTCATTGTTTATCAGGTGTTGATGTCCAGCTGCGTTTTTATTTTTGTTTTGGAGATTTATTTTATTAATTTAGAAGTTATTATGATTGGTTGCAGCAAATTTTATTTTGTTTTATTATATTTTCTTTCTCCTGGGCTTCAGAGGGGGGTAGAAGTCACTGTCGAATAGGGGGTAACTTGATCTGAGGCCTTTTGACACGAAATTTGGTATGTTATTCGATAAATTTGCTTTATTGAATTGTATTTATTTTTGTAATAGTGTACCAATAAAACTTGTATTTATTTATTTATTATGCATTTATGTAGTTTGTCACCCAGGGTGCGTGGGAAAGTTTGGACTATTTAAAGGGGTCCGTGGGCCAAAAAAGGTTGTGAATCACAGTTTTTGATCAAATACTGAAAGAACTCTTAAATAAAGTATTGAATGCTATTGTGTTCCAGATGTTGAAGTGTCATGGATATCTTTGTGAAATTTAATGTTATTGAAAAGAAATGACAGCTGTCACTTTTATTTGACAAATAGTATGCCAAACGTAAAAATGGGTTCCACAAAGTTAATGTTTGACAGTTAGGGAAATGTAAAATACTTCGAGGTGCTCCGACGGGACCTGTACTGTTACAATGTTGAAAAAAACAAAAAAAAAGGAAGGTTCTTAATATGAATGTTATCAATACTTTAATATTTTCTACAATTAGAAGAGAAAATTACGATCTACAAGTATAAGTATTTAGAACCTTACCTGTAGGACTAGGAGCAAATCTAACTCTGACATCGCTTGAATAATTCCTCTGAAGAAAATATTTACATCTACACACAGAATACCTGATGTTATTCAACATCCTTGTTGCATCTACATTTAATAAATACAAAATATGTTTCAAAAGTAAGGTTATGTTTAATAAATATTCCTTATACTTTAAATATCGAAGAGATGTGACTAGATTAGTTTTTTCCCCTACTTGGAACTGTACTTTCTAAGTTTTTTCGGTATTTGTCGAATTTGTCATAAAATTCCACTTTCTCTCTTTCTTTACAACTTCTGCCACCATCAATTTCTAAAGTTGTGGCAGCCTTGTTTACAGTTTAGAGGTTATTTTTCACAGAACTGTTATTATCCCACAAATTCCATCAAATGAATTTACATCCCTGACAAATTATCTGTTCCAAAACCTTCACCAACAATGGTAAGCCATTTATTTAGTACAATACTAGGAAAAAGGTATCAAAGAACGATTTTTAATCATCTGTCAAAATGAAGGACTATTTTGATTTTACTAACCTAACTTACCAAATAAATACATTTTTGGAATTTATTGCCCTTGCGATATTGTAAACATCTAAAGTAATCTCGATTTGAAACAATATTCCATTTATTCTTTAAGTAACAAACATATTTAGATGCACATATTGAAATCAATTGACAACTTTCTCTGTTATATCATCCACCTATGCACATAATTTTATTAAGAACTATTCGAATAAATCCCATACCCTAATGTTAATTACATAAGTTAATAAATCCACTCTTATGTTGCAGCATAAATTAAAGTCGTCGCAACGAGAAAAAGTAAAAAAATTCATAGCGTTCACCCAAACGGGTGAAAACACAGCAATATATTGCCTGGCGCAGAATGACTGGAAGCTAGATCTGGCCAGCGACAACTACTTTCAGAACCCGGAGGCCTATTTTAAAGAGCCTCGGAGCGTTGACAAGAAGAAACTCGAAACACTCTACAGCAAGTACAAAGACCCAACTGAAGCGGACAAGATCACCGCCGATGGCATAATGAAATTTTTAGACGAACTTGGCCTTCCTGCCGAATCAAAATTAGTCCTTATAATAGCATGGAAATTCAAAGCTGCGACGCAATGTGAATTCACCCGAGACGAGTTCATAAATGGGATGACAGAACTAGGTTGTGATAACGTCGATAAGCTTAAAGCTCGTCTCCCCAATTTAGAAAACGAACTTAGGGACAGTTACAAGTTTAAAGATTTTTATCAGTTTACTTTTAATTACGCTAAGAATCCTGGGCAAAAAGGACTTGATCTCGATATGGCCATCGCTTATTGGAATATAGTGCTTAAGGGAAAATTTAAGTTTTTGGACATGTGGTGCACTTTTTTACAGGTAACGCTTATCAACTCACTCAAAAATTTAATAGGAATTTAATACTTATGTTAATTTCAGGAACATCATAAAAGATCGATACCTAAAGATACCTGGAATTTATTGCTTGATTTTGCAGGCCAAATATCGGACGATATGAGCAATTACGATGAAGAAGGGGCGTGGCCCGTGTTGATTGACGATTTTGTAGAATGGGTTGTGTCAAAAACGAAAGACAACCAGCCACACAGCACTACTCAGCTTGACTAGCAGAATGACGTTTCATTTAACGAATACTAAGACACCTAGTGACATGAGTTTATTTATTTCGTTATCAAATAGTTATTTATAAATATACACATTTGCGGAGTAGTCTGTGATTCTGTCAAATTTGTTACTACTTGCTTATACATCTTAGCATTAGTAAAATACATGTATATGTATGCCTTTCACATAGTTTTTTCTTGTGAATCTGTTTTATGTTTATTTAAATAATAAATATGTTCTTAACATATTTAAAAAATATGTGATTGTATAATTTTTGTATTTTTGTAGCTAAAATTTTAATTAAAATATAAATAAAAATACTTAAGGATGTGATATTTAATTTGCTAATGCTAAGATTTTAAATAGAACCTACATTAGATTTCCAGGTGGCTTAACGTAGACAGAGTTACTGACTTCTGTCACAATGCAAGCCTTTAAAAATTTGCAAATTTTGGTCATATTGTGGTTTATAATAATAATGTAAATAAAATTAATGTAATCTATTAATTTGTTGCAATGCGTTTTATAAGTAAAACAAAATATTGTCAGTTGGACGTTATGAATATTTACACCAAAATTCTTTTTTATTATAGGTTAATTAAATATAAAATGCAATACTTATGTTGAAAGAAAATATATTTTTTTTATAATTTAAAATTTTACTTAAAAAAAATTGTGTTTTAGCAATTTGTCTAGTATATATACAAAAAGTTATTTAATTAATAAAAATATTAGAAAAATTCCAAATGTGTTATTTACATAAAATAATATATATAAAGTTTATTGCTATGAAAAATTGTACATTTATTGTAAATATTTTCACTAAATAAATGTTTCCTGCAATATGACCACACTTAATAGATTAACGATTGTGTTGTAATAGAAATTTAAAACTTTTTGATGTATATTTGCTGCTAGTGAAAGATAACTTGTAAATAATAAAATTAGCGTAAAATTGACTTTTTTATTATTTAAAAAAAAAATTAAAATGCATATGAGCAATTATTCTAAAAATATTTATTTGATATTATCATAGATTACAATTTACTGTTTATAAATTTCCTCAAAGTGATTGTGTCAGTTACGCTTATATTTTTGATTTATATTTACATTCGTGCTTTCCATCGAAATATAAAAATGACAACTCATAAAGTTCCGGCTTCGATTGGTAACATTTAGTGACAATGTTACCGAACCAATTGCATAAATGTCGCATCTTGCTTTTCGATATCACTGCTATCAAGGCTCCCTTATTTGGGCTATGTTGATGGGAATCCATTAAGCATACCGTCTCTTGTGCTTCTTGGAATATCATTAACACACTTCTCGCGTCACAGATTAATATAACATACAAATCTGGGTAATGCTTCTTACAGATTTTATTGTTCCATTCGTGCAACTGAGTTTTTAAGTTAGTGTACAAAGTGGTTTCTAGTGGTTCCATATACAGCATGCTTTTCTAAAATAACGCGCATCATTAAATAAAATATTTAAATTTCAATTAAAATGTACCCATTCGATTAGGCCGCAAACTTTTTTTCCTGCGTACTTTATAGCTTCCGGAACGGTAAGATTTAAGTTTACCAGTGCTCCTTTTGACTTCAAAGATTCGTGAATACAATTTCCTTCCAAGATCCCATGAGCCAACGCTTCTACAACGTCGTAAGTTAGTATTTCTTGCGGGCCGCGAATCTAAGCACAATCAAATAGAGATTAGCTATTCTAAATTGCATCTTTATTTTTACCTTAATTTTGTTAAAATGAATTTTGCTTGCTACCAACAAAGCAATTAAAGTACAAGCGTTGCTCCCGCTATTTTTGAATTCAAAATTGTATCTAGATTGGGAAAAATCAGGCTCGAACCAAGTTACCCTCAGAGATTCCTTACACAATAATTCCGTTACACCCTTCGGCCGAAATGGTACTTCCTCCCTTTCGTCATTTTCGCTCCTATTCATTTTACGGTGGAAAATTTTGACGTGTCACTGTGATGTGCGTCATGTTCTTAATTTCAAAATTATGTTTTAAATTATGAGACGTTTTGTACGCATAAGTTGCTATGCTACGAACATTAAAGAGACTTCTTGTCACTTGTTCCAACGAATAAAGTAGAATATTGAGACTCGTTAGCGCTAGTAGAAGTAAGGACGAGTCACCAAAGAAACTTTTAAAAATTCAAAAAGGCGTAAGTTGATAACATTATTCATTTACAGAGCATATATTTTTTTTGCTAAGAAATAAAGTTCAGTACAAATCTTGATGCCCCTTAACCTGGAAAATCTTATATAAATTTGTAAACACGATAGTATACAAACAAATAAAATTATAATTTAAATGCATATCTATTATCTTCTAAGGTTATCATAAGTGACTTTTGGCTTGACAATTTATGTTAAAACGTGTAAGCTTTAAGTTTTACATAACTGGGTAAATAGTTCGCTTGTAATAAATTTTTATCCCCATGTGTTTCTCGTTAGACTACGACAAAAAGTTGAGAGTATTTTAATACAATTTAATTATCATAAATTATTTTTTCATTACTATGGCTCATTATGCATGTGTGACATAAATGGTACAAATATAGATATGATTCACATTCATGGAAAATCCGTTACAATGGCAATTGTCGCAATTACTCATTTCGATACATTATAGATAAAGCGCATTATAGATTTTATATACGCATATTTTA
>JAUIMW010002984.1:0-10067 GCA_033557785.1 Enochrus cinctus | reverse complement strand
TTAGGTTATTCAAAGCTTCACTATAAACTGTTTTTTCGCGTTAATTTTCACTGATTTAATTATTTCTTAATGAGAAGAACTTTAAGCTTTATTTTAACACAATTTCATAGGTAAGCAGGTAGCTTCCTATTGTTTGTTTACAGTATTGAAAATTCATAAGGAACCTATTATATATTTGCTATTCCATGTGCTGTTTACAGTTTTTATATTAATAATATATTAACAGTTAAAAAATTTAAAAGCATAATAACAAGTAATAATTTACATTCAATCTAAAAAAAAAAACAGAATAGTGGAAAAATGATCCCTAAACTTTTTTTTGTAGAAAAATCATGCAATTAACTTATCTACTGATTTCAGGATTTTCACCAGGTGGTAGAGGAGGATTTGGCGGTGGAGGTGGCCGTGGTGGTGGAGGAGGACGTGGCGGTGGATTTGGAGGAGGTAGAGGAGGTGGTGGTGGTCGAGGAGGTGGCGGTGGCCGAGGAGGAAGAGGTGGTTTTGGCGGAGGCGGTAGAGGAGGAGGAGGTGGTCGTGGAGGCCGAGGCGGCCGTGGAGGTGGTAGAGGACGTGGAGGTGGTCGCCCCTCATCCGGCTTCCAAGGGGGAAAAACAGTAGTAATTGAACCTCATCGTCACGAAGGTGTGTTCATCGCCAGGGGAAAAGAAGATGCGCTAGTCACATTGAACCTTGTACCTGGTTCTGAAGTGTACGGAGAAAAAAGGATATCCGTAGAAAATGATGGACAAAAAGTCGAATACAGAGTCTGGAATCCATTTAGAAGTAAATTGGCTGCCGCTATTTTGGGCGGTGTAGATCAGATTCACATGCCACCAGGCAGCAAAGTTCTTTATTTGGGAGCTGCGTCAGGAACAACCGTTTCTCATGTTTCCGATGTCGTTGGACCCGAAGGTCTTGTATATGCGGTAGAATTTTCACATAGGTCTGGAAGAGATCTTATTAACGTAGCTAAAAAAAGAACCAACATTATTCCTATTATTGAAGATGCTAGACATCCACATAAATATAGAATGTTGGTTGGAATGGTAGACTGTGTATTTGCTGATGTGGCACAGCCTGACCAAGCTAGGATAGTAGCATTGAATTCGCAATATTTCTTGAAGAATGGAGGACATTTCGTTATTTCTATTAAAGCATCTTGTATTGATTCTACGGCTCAACCAGAAGCTGTATTCGCAGCAGAAGTGAAAAAATTGCAAGCTGATAACATGAAACCTCAAGAACAGATTACATTGGAACCTTACGAAAGAGATCATGCCGTTGTTGTTGGCGTTTTTAGGCCTCCACCTAAAAATAAGGCGTAGACTAGATTTTCTTTTTAAATTAGATTATAAGGACCAATTTTAGTTATTAATGTTTTTAAGAATTATAACAATAAAATATTCAAACTTATTTTTACAATTTTATTTACACATTTATCTTCATTTTTATAATAATTATAAATAAATAATGTTATATATTTACTAATAAATAAAAAGAAAAATCACATAGGACTAGATTTTTAAAATAATCTCAGTACAAATAAATTTTAATTTTTTGTTCAATAAAAGTTGTTTTTCTTAAACACTACAGTAAAATGGAGGACAATTCGTGTAAATCGATTTTATATTGGCAGGTATATGTTGGAGCGACGTTCATAGGTTTTTATTAAATTATATACCTATCATTAATATAATAAATATCAAATCATGATCCTCTAAAATATACATAACATATATTATACAGCTAATGTAAAAAATAATTTGGTCATATTATGAGCATAACTTAGTTTACTTGCAGAAAAATCATGATTACAAAAAACGTTTTTTTAAGAAATGCAATTCGTGCATAAGCACAAGTACAGGTTCATTCTACATTTAATCTTCTAATGAATGAATAATCAGTCTTGGACAAAATGTATGTAACCTTGTATATTTATAATCATAACTTCTGCGTTTCCACATATTCTGAAATTTGAGCTAAATAAAATAATGTATGTGTATATGTAAAAGCACCTGTTTATACTAGTACTACCTATTGTAATTCATCATTCTACATACTAACTTGCATAAAAAATAATAAAGTATATCTTTTGTTATTTAGTATACTAATAATACTGAGTTATGATAGCGTTGTGGACTTTGTAGTTACTCTTTGTGTGTTTACATATCACATGTTAATATATAATATACTTTATTATTTTACTTGCTTTCCTTTCTATATACAATTCTACTCTCTAAGAAAATATTCACAAAATTACTTGGGTAAATTTTTTTAAATCTTTCAAGAGGCAACATAAATTTTTTTACGAAACCTAAAATACAAGGATTATAAAGTATATGCATATTTATGAAATACTGTAGTTTCAAATTTGGAGAAAGTGGGCAATTGCATAAAGTATTTTCATAAGAAAAATCTATTACAATTCTTCTGTATATTAATTCGTTCTTCTACTAAATGTAGCACTGCAATTACTTAGCAAAATTAGTATTATTTCCTAGAGCTTTTGTAGGACTGACTAAGAAGAAGTCATCAATCGAATCACCAATTCACTAAATCAAACTATTTCTTATTAGAAACTACAGTACAAAATAGATATATATTTTAACAAAGCAGTGGTTATATATTGATATTTATATGTGAATATATTTTTATGATATGCAATTATTGTGAAAGTATACAACATCTTACAGGATAACTGTTTTAAATGTTTTATTCGTGATTTAGAATGTCCAAAATTACAATTAAAACTTTCTAAATATAAATTTTTGTACCTTTTTTTTGAATTTAGAAAGTTCATTTAATGAGCAAAATAAAACAATAAATGTGAAAAGTACAATAAATACAATTTAATGCATTTAAGTAGATTTTAAAAACGTTTCTTTAGAATTTGTTGCTTCATCTTTAATATTATTAAACAAATTTCAATAATTATTTACAAGTAAATCCTACATGTACATTATGAATTAAAAATTAAATGTATATATCAGTCAACGCTTTTCTTTCTTTGAATAATTATAAATAAAAATTTTAATTACTATTAGAAATATTATTCCGTTCTCCTTCACGCATTATTTCAGCATGCCTCATTCTTTTTTGTACTTCTTGTTGTTGTTTTATAAATGAACTGAGACGATCTAATAGAAACTGTTTATCATGACCTTCAAGAACTAATTGGTTCTTTAGTACAACTACCATGTGCCGATTAGCAGAATTAACTGCTGTGTAATAATATAAAAGCAAGACTAAAATAATAAAAGCTGGGAAAGCAAAGCCAGCAGTTCCTATAAAAAAGACTACGCTTTGAATCCAATAGGGCATAAGTAAAAATGCTTTTACGAAAACTGACCAAGAGTTATGCAAACCTCTGAAAGGGCCACAAGATCTAGAAGGTTCAATTTCTGCTATAGAATAAGCAACAGGAAGAATTGAAAAGACAAAAGAGACAAGTAAAACTACCATAAACATGGAATTTGAACGAGATGCACGATAAACAGTAGAACTTGGTTGGCTATTTATGAGACAAGCAAATTTTTTTATATAAAAGAGTAAGAAGCAGATGACAGAACATAAAGCTGGTAGGATGGGAGCATAAAAGGAACCTAACCAACACAGAGTTTGGGAGTAAATTACATCTAAGACGTGTTTAGGCAAGTCAAATTCTTGTTCACCTATGAATTTTGCAAATTTGCTATGTATGTGCTTAGCTATCATGGCACGAGGAAAATTTATGAAGAATGTTAAAAATATATGCATTAAAAAGTCTGTTAATACAAGTTTGTAGAACTGTTGCCCAACATATGTTTCCCAACAAAACTCGCATTCCTTACTCAAGCATTTTGGATCTGACTCACACGTTATTACTAAATAAACAGTTCCTAAAAGAACGACTAGAGACGACAATCGAATTAATATTGTTCTTACTAACTGAGTCCTTATAACTACTATAGGTGTGTAACGTTCAAAAGAAATGAGGTAGCGAAAAATAAAAGGAACTAATATATTGAGGCATACAATACAAATAGATGGCAAGAATTGATAAAATAAATTTAAAATATTATCAGAACCCTCAAGTCTGGTTATGTTTTCTTGTTCAGTAACATTCCCTACTTGTTGTATACTAAAATCATACGCAAGATAAATACCAGCTCCACTTACCACAAGTATACTTACAACTATTATATTAACTAAAAATCTAATAAAAAAGAGTTTGGTTTTTTCTTTATTTGTGCGATTTTGACGTTCTTCTTCCAATTTTTCAACTTGAAGGCAAGCTTTAATTTCGTTAAATAAAGCATTATGTTTTATGGTAGCAGATTTTTCATTATGGGTGCAGAAATCCCAGCCTCCAAACACTAGATTACAATACTGATAAAACTGCCCTTCGCCTTCTACGAGCCTCTCTCTAAATCCTTTTGCTGCAGATTTTATTATTAAATAAAGAGACCCCAAAAGGAAAGCCAAAGTACTCAAAACATAAGCTAAAGGAATATTATAAAATACTTCGTTATCTCCTACTAGATAAGTATAAGTTTCATTACTATAAATGCCGTAAAATATCACTGTACGCTCTACGCTACCTGTACCCTGTACTAAATCCAACACAAATTCGCTATCATTTGTGGGTTTATTAAAATAGTTGGCAGCACAACAATGTGTAGAATTATTTTCATCATCGCATTTTTGCGGAACATTGTTTTCAAACACGATTGTAGGTAAAATTACAAAGAAGAATATTATGGAAAATATCCCTAGATTGAGAAAAAGTAACCACCTTATGAATAGAAAAAATGCTACTACCCCAGTACCAAAATTTCCTTCTATCTTTTTTAGATCGTTTCGCCACAGCTCAAGCTTAGTGCAAATTTCTTTTAGTCTGATTTGAAAATGTCTGAATGTTTTTCTCCGCTTCCATTTAAACTGTTCAAAACCCAGCATTCGAAGGTGGTCACCTCGCTAAAAAATTTAAAAAAATCATAATTAAGCAAAGGTCATGCTTGCATATGCTGTGGATAAAATTAGAAATGGCATTTTAAAAATAAAACAAACCTGCAATTTATCTTTCATATCTTTCTTTTCTGCCATTGAAACTGGCATTGCTTTTATAAGCATTATTTCTTCCCATATAGATTGTTCATTTGACAAAGGCTCTGCAAGGTCTGGCATTATTACCTCTTCAACATCAGGTGCCATTGAAGGCCTTCGATGAATTAAAGTACCACGTCGGGAGCGAGTAGCTGTAGTTCGTCGAGAAGTTCGAGTATCTGTGTTTCTTATTCTAATTGTAGCTAAAAATATTTTTATTATTACATTTTTATTAAAAACTAAAATGGTCTTTGTAATAAAAAATGAGAGGTGCATAAGGGATTAAATGTAAATAAATTATGTGTCAGAGATATAAATGTTAGGACAATTTATTAAAATCCATTAAATAATAAATGGCACGTAATCTGAGTTAATAAGATAAGCAATCTAAATATTATTAAACTTGGAACAAATTTGCGGTATGATTTGCTCATTATTGGATTTATACAAAGAGGGTAAATTAATATTAAATGTTCATACATACCTTGTCTCGTTTGTTTACTTGGTAAAAGAGTTGCCAAGTGTTTTGGGTCTTTTTGAAACACTTCAAATTCTCCTTCTGTGGAAGGGTAGCTTTCTTGGTAGAACTCATCACATGCCTCTTCCCACCCTTGCCCACGGGTTGGTTTTTTCTTGTTAGCGCCACCGGACATATTCACTGGTTTAACTTCTAAAAATACATACAATTATTTACAAAAAGCAGCATTTATTTGTGGAATTTAAGTTTGATTATTGCTACAATTGTGACGTTTCTAATCTAGAGAACAGTTTTAAACAAAAACATAGCAAATAACATAATAGCCCCATTATATGCAAATAGTGTTGTGTAATACCTAATTTTATTATTTTCAACGGATTTTATGGTTTATTCAGATTAAATCAACTTCACAAATTTTCAACAATTTATCGAGTTAATATTAAAATGACTCGTCTCACTCGAAATTTCAGATTGCACTAACGAAACAAAAAAAAACACAATAAAGTGCCGCCCTATCTTTCATTTTAAAGCCTACCTGTTTTGCAATACGATAAGATTAATTCGGAGCGAAAAATTACGTACCTTATCTCTCCATTCTGTGAGAATCTCGTTAAAATACAATCGCAGAAATTCGCGATCCGTCACAACAAAAACCCATTATTGTTAATTATTATTTGACAGATGTCAAAAAAGCCGCATTCACATAGCCCGAAAAATGTATCGTGATGCACTGCCGCTACGAATGTCAACGACCCTTTACGGACTTATTTACACCATACGAGGGCTTTCAATAATCCATATCCATAATGAAGTACATAAATACAGTGTCCACAGAAAACTATGGTTATAGAACTATTGTGTTATTAACATTTCGCAATTTACGATCCATTTTTGTTATTAGTAAAATAAACTATATTTTTAACGATAAGCTAATTCGTAAAGTACATATATACGTATTAAATACGCATATCTGTGTTATGATACAACCGTTTTATTTTGTAGGTTCAAGTCGGTCTTATTTATATAGCTACTAGCTATACACTTAAATAAATGTGAGCAAATAAGGTGGCGTTTAATTAAAAAATTTAATTGTTTAGCAAATAAGATGGCGTATATATTTTCACGGCGCTCCTTTTCCCTGCGGTACATAATCCGCACCCTATATTAATTTTAAAAAGTATATGCATCATCTAGGGACTAAATATACTGTAGTGGATGATTGTAATCATGTGTATTCTGTTCATTAATGCATTGTTTAAAAATAATATTGGGATGATGAACAAAACCCTTTAATTTGAGTATAGTATGAGGATTTGTAATGATAAAAGTATCATTTACTATAAATTCTTATACTGTGGTGCCATTGAAAGCTAGCTAAAAGCTCTCGCTTCTCAGTACTAATTTTGACGTCGCACAGCCATTCATATTGGTTGAGCTTCATGGCATCTTCGTGTCCAAATGACATCATTATTACATCCGAACGAGTACTCATTCGAATGAAGCACTTTGTAAATATTCTTATTCTATGGTGAATACCCTTACTTAGGATACGATAATCGAGTTTTTATGAAATAGACTCATTTGTATACCGTTCCCAGCATTCGAAATATTTCAGTTATTCCCTATCTAATAACTGTAAATAGATGGGGAAGGAGCGCAATTTTGGAATGAACGTCCAATGAATTCAGCGATTTGATAAAGAAACTTCAATCGAGTATACAGATTCAGCGGGCGGGTGTAGGCAAATGCTTTTTTGAAGTCAGTTTGAAAACTGTTTCTGTTATTTACAATTTATTTTTTGATAATTAAATAATATTGCAAAAATAGGCCTTCAAAATGTTAATGGTAAAAAATAAAATTAATGCGACAGATTTTTTTAAGTTAACACCCCGTTACACGCGCTACAACAAGTCACGCGGTTACACGCGGCGCGGTCTAAAAGATCGCACTTTGTATTATTGTGTTTTTAAATAGAATTATTGTACATTTATAGTGTTTTTGAACTTTAAAACACTAAACAACAAATACTCATTGGTCTATATATATTTATTAATAATATTACAAATATAATAACTCAATTGCATTCGTCAATGATGCTAAGTTGTTCGACATCTGAATAAGAATTAGCTTCAATAATTTCATCTGAATATGTTGAATTTTCAGCTTTTAAAGCCATTTGCACCATTAGACGACCCCTCAATAAAGCCATTACTACTATTTAAGTCACTACTTATTTACAAAATAAAAAAAAACGCGCCTATGGTCTAAAAGACCGCACCTTGCTTTCAAGAATGCTAAAAACACATAAACAGCTTAAAAAAAATTGCCCAGCTTACCACCCTATCACTAACAGGTAGGTTGAGGCTTAAGTTAAAATGGTGGCCGTAGAGATCATTTTTTCTAAAAGCGCGGTTTTTTCGATCGCGCTGGCGTGTAACGGAGTGTTAAATATATTACTGCGTCCTTTAACAGTATAAAAAGTTTTTCAAATCGCAAATTTTTGGTAAGACAAAAACATGCCCAATTAACTTAAACATTCATTAAGAATTATGAGAAAACCGTTTGTCATTTTTTTTATGGTGCGTATTTTTAATTGGTACGGACCTAGCAAACCCGTGATACCCTAGTTGAACTTTAACTTTACTTCAACTAGTTTTGAGTTAAACTCTTCTTTATTTCTCTCATTAAAGGACCCCCCGCACAATTCTTGTTTTTTGCGACCCCGTTGCGAGAACTATGGGTCATTTTTTCTTCTTACAACATATGTGCCAACACACAAAACTCACAAACAAGCTTTTATGTGTCACAAATATCATCAATGGTGATTTATATTTACTTTGCACTGAACAACAGATTCCAGTAGATATTTTCAAACTACTCGATTCGAACGTAATTTTGACGTCACACGACCACTCGTGTTGGTAGATCTTAGCATCTTAGTGTCAAAATTACGTTACCCATTCTCAGGTTCCAATGTTCCGATAGGCCTGCTTTTTTCCATAATGGTGAAATATCATTAGCATTCATCACCCGTACTGGTATAAACTTGGATAACTTAACCAATGATCTGGGTACTCAACTCCAATGAAAGGGTCATCTATTCTTTCTTCAGGTTCAGTCATAATAATTTGTTCAGTTTAGGCCGGTGTTTGTAGATCATCTTTAAGAAGAAAGATAGGATGGGAAGCGCCAGATTAATCACTTCATTTCCAAGTTGTAGGACTCCAGAATCCAAGTCTATCTTGGGGCCGATAAGAAAATAATTTCCCAAGTAACTTGATCCTTAATGGATGCAACAATTATGGTGTGATTCAATGTTGAGGATTATTCTAATATTCGTTTTTCCTTTAATCTTCACTTTTCTTTTCCAGTGACCGTCTTTAAATTAAGATTCTTACTTGACAGGACGGAATTCTGGAACTTTCCACCAAGTGCTCTTCTTCCAATACTTCTATCGATATGTAGACTGTTATGCTGCAGTGTAGTGATAGTGGGACCCTTGTCATCACCCACCAGCACAGGCCTCTTTTTGTTAGCAGAAATTAGTTTTCCTGTTTCTGCGCACTTTCATGGCACCCTTTCTTTTCCACACATTTGGCTTTTATATGCCCCATTTCTACACTTGTAGCACCTCAGCCCCCTCTTTGATTGGTCTCTTTTCATTTCATCTTCTAGTCTCCTTACAGCTTCTTTTTCTTCGATCTGCACTTCGTGAATTCTATGATGACTGGCGAGTTGTTGTTTGAAGTAGCCTTGTATCAAAGAGTGCCACCTACTATGTTCCAGTATTTGGTGAGGTTCTGGCTGCTGATAAACAAAGCTATGTATCAATCTTCCAGACCTAACGTGAAGTTTTGGATCACGATGACCTATACTACATTTTGCAATAGGTTATCGTAAGCCAATCTGGAGTCATTAGAGTGCCTCCAAACCGCGCCTTTGATTTTGTACAGGACCAACGAAGCTTCACCCTGTAGCATTGAAATCCAATTTACGAGTTTTTTTCTCATCATTCCATCATGTGAAATAATTAAGTACATTAAATATAATCTTCAAATTCCACCTAGTATATTTGATTTAGCATGTATTAAGGTCAACTCTGATCTGCAGAACATATTAAATTATTCCAACAGATTGTTGCTGCCGTTGAACCCTAAAAAATGTAAATATATTATATTTGGTGATAACGGAACTGATTTTCAGATCAGAATCGATAATGTTCCCTTGAAGAGATGTAATGAGATGAGAAATCTGTGCCCTTACTATGGATGAGTCTTTGTGATTTAGGACACGTGTTAATAATTGTATAAACAAAATTTATGCAGCTCTAAAATGATTATATCATCACAGGATCTACTTATCCTTAGCATTCCATAGAAAAATGTGTGATAGCCTCATTTTATCTGTATTTAGTCATTGCGATGTAGTTAATGGGCTATATCTAGATGTGAACGACATAGCAAGGATCGAAGGAGTGCAGAGAAATTGTCAGAGGTTTATATAT
>JAUIMW010002983.1:0-10068 GCA_033557785.1 Enochrus cinctus | reverse complement strand
TCTTGTGTATTTATGTATCCATTTATGTTTGAATTTTGTGTTTGTTATGACCAGGTTATTTTCCACACATAGCTGAAAGTCTCTCTGTCCCTAAATGTTCTTCGATTCCTTCGCTTTCGTTTCCCACTCTACCATTCAAATCAACCTCCCTCTGCACCTACCCATTTCATTACCCTCACGGGCATCTGTTTCGCTTGGTATATATTATTGTCTTAAAATATATATGCATCAGAAAAGCAATTCCAATTCAATTTATTCATATCTGCTTCGAGAATACGAAACTATATTTTAAGAAAATTATTTATACTTAAATCGCGAAGCTGCGAGCATAGGCAGCTATATTTAAAAAAAACTTGTTTATATCAAGGAACTGAAATTTGGGATCATCCCAGCTAAACATACTACTACTTTCATCACATATCAATAAGGAGTACTACGTGGAATATCTGAATATACAACTGCCATAACAGTTTTTTATTCTCCAGTACCACAGCTTCCATAGCCATAATTTTTAAATATGAGCCGGCTTGCGTTGCGATGCGATGTGAGAAAATTACAAAATATTTAAAAAATGATAAATTTAAGTAATGTGGGAACCGAAATTAAAAATTATGTAATTCGTATTTAGAATAATTAGAGGCCGTTTACAGTTTAATATGAATTGTTATAACGAGCAAAGCAGAATAATAATTGTAACATGTCTCCATTGTTCTAACCTGTCACTTTTGTTGGGTTAACGGGTGTAATTCACAGGATTACCTCTTATAAGAATACGCATCTGTAATATGGGCTTATTGTGTTGTTGCGGCTATTACAAATTGGACTGTTTCGGCTAATTACGCGAGCAATATGGACTTTAGCAACTTTTATTTTCTGTACTTGCCCCAACGATATTTCTTTGTTGGTTTTATTTTTAAATGAGGTGAGGTAGTACTTAAAAATAATTATTGTACCATGGTAACTTTTGGGTTTTAGGCAGTACCATAATGGCTAATTGTCTATCTTTAAGCAGTACTAATTGTTTGTTTTAAAACCAAGTGTAGTACCCGTTCCACGTCCATATAGCGACCGTCGTATTTGCAGCAAATTCCTCGTTTGCCAGGGCCGAAAGCCACACAATAATTATACAGATATTCGCGTCGCGTCGGTCCGCTTTGTAAGAGAAAAATCTCCTTCCTATTAAAAGAACAACACATTCTGCAAAAATACAAATCTTCAGGTAAAGGCAGTGTTTGCATGCTGGTCGGCGAGAACCTTGTCTAGAAAAATTCGCCGTTAGCGTTTTGGTCAGGGGAAATTGCTTGGTTTTTTATAATGGAGGTACGCCACTGACATTTAAATGTCTCGCGGTTCACTTTATGCAACCGCACAAGTAGTCTTAGAACCAATTAACTAAGGAACAAATGCTTGAAAATGCATGGTGCAATCTAAACTTCTTTCTGTTCGGTATGAATTGCATACTATGAGCGAACGCCTTAGGGACTGTAATCGAAAGGATTTTTGCAATGGTGCCGATAATGATAACCGTCATTTTTGAGCAGAAATCTGCATGTATACATTTTCTTCACTTTGTGTCTGGAACCAACCTGGTAGCTTGGAATCATTCATTTTCCCAAGTGATGGTACCACACAGGTATTACTAGGGTTGCAAACAGTCATAGGAAGCGTATGTAAACAGGGATCTTAATGGTGACCATAAAATAAGAAATGCGATTGAGTTCAGGCTGGAACAGTATCTAAACGCGGTGTGACAAGAATGCGATATTGCACCAAATTCAATCGTAAAACGTCTGGAGATTGCTTTTACTTTGAAACAATTGCACATTAATATATTCTAATACGCGTGAAATGGAGTGGTGTTATTATTCTGGATATACATACTTGACCGTTTTCAATATACAATTTTATGGAACTGGTCGACCGGAGATTATGACCGAGAGCGAACAATACCGAAGAAAAAGATCAATCTTCTACAATACCGCTTGTGTTCGTATGCATTTTCCATTTTGTATGTTTGGTCTGCGACACTTGTCGATCAATGCGAACCCATTGTGTTGGGTGATGTTTTGATTCTAATGACCCGTAAATGACCTCAAGGTTATGAACACCTGTTCGAAGCAATGGAATGTTCATTGGAAGCTCATATTGAAGAAAGAATTCGTTGGGTGTATTGAGCTACATGAAAGTACAAGGAAGAAGAAGATAGGTTTATTTTGATGTTCGAAAATTGATTGATGTTTTGGTTGAGGTCTTCATTTCTGTTGGTCTCGTACTCTCAATGTCCACAAGACATTTCAAAAAGAATTGAATCTTAGACATCGTGGTCTTCTCATTTTGCCTATGCATTTGTATCTATAATTAAGAAAGCAAACATTAAAGTTATTTATGATGTGTGGAGTTGTTGTGGGCTGTTAATGAATTAAATGTTAATGGCTTTTTAACACAAATGGGTTATCGCTATTAAATATTTTAGCCAGCAATATATTTATTTAAAAAAATTATTTGAAATTTCGGCCTTTACCAACAAAAAAGGTAGGCGAAAAATATACATTTATTATGGCGAAGAATGTCACGTAGAGAATATTTTGGGAACATCGCCTCGGTCAATACTCCGACTAAATACATATTCCTGAGGATGAAAGTGAATCCATTAAATTTACATAGGAATATCGTTTTGCCTAAGCAAAATACACTTTTTATCGGCAAAGATAAATTGAAACAAGGATCGACATTGAAAGTTATTCGCTTCTTGAATGGCTATTAACTTTCGCCTATGTTTGACGATGACGAGGCGGATTGATTTTATTTCATTTTATTTTTTTTCCAATTGCGATTTATTTTTGACACGGGCTGTAAACTCGCAGTTGCAGCTTGCTTAACCTCGCCTTGTAATTGGATAGATGACGATTTATTCAATTAAAGGTAGTTCTATTGTGGTAAGGCTTCTGGCGAATATAATTAGGAAAGTTGAATCAGAGAAATTTTTAGGTCGATTTGTCATATGAATATATTAAAACGCCTAACATTGAATGGATTTAGGTTGAGGAAAATTAATTGTAAGGCAACTGCTTTTGTATTTGCACATCCACAATTTTTGCTGATAAAATTTAAAAAAAATTGGATTTAAATTTAATGAAAAATGCTAATAAAAAAATGGTATTCGTACGGTATACATCTGATATCTAATTTAGAAATTGTTTTGCAACGTAGTTTATTGTTTTATTAATATCACAATCTGGTTGAACACCTACAGGTATGTTAATAGAAAATTTATCATTCATTCATTAACAATTATAAAACAATAAAGTCACACATTATTTTTTTAAGTACAATTTTTATTATAAATAAATTTTTTAATCGTCTTAAATGACGTATAATTAATATTCTGATTGTTTTTCTTGGGCAAACAGCTTATTCTCATATGTAAAGGAATCAAATCAATACATTAATGTTAACATCACCAAGCAAAATTATTCCTGTTGGTTATATCATATACATATTTTAAGCCAAAACTTAACAAATCCGATCCAAATGCAACCCATCGCTAGACCCACAGACTTTGATTGATAAAATTTAAAAAACTCTGGCCAAGCGTGATCTTGAGACCACTTATCAATCAAAGAAAAAGAAAAAATCTATGAATTCAACTTATCAACAATAGAAGTCTATTTCATAGTCAAGGTTGCAAAATTTTGATTAAAAACTATAGAAGAAGTTTTGGTTCTTAAAACAGCTCTTTCTGATCATTTGAGTCAACACAACTTTAAGTTTTAAGATCTGATCTGAATCTGTAAGGTCAAGTACATACAGAAGTTTTTCCTCAAATAGGTTGCTGTAAGCTCATCAAGCCTCAGAAGGGGCCTGCTGGGAGGACATCTACAACGCAAGAGAACCAGTGACACTAATGGTATAGTTTTCAAATATGATGGATGAATATTGTGGAAGAAATAAAATGTATGCAGTCCTGGTATACGAAGAACAATTTACTTACTAAAAGAGAATCATTTCTTTCATCTCTAAACTTTTTCTCCATAATGGCATAGTTCTTCACAGAGATATCTAGCACTCATCGTCTTTGCGATGTTGCTATCCCATGATGTTCTAGGTCTTTCTCTTTTCTTTTTGTGTGGTTGGACCCATCTCCATGCATCCTCTCTCTTCCTCTTTCTGGACGATCTTTTCATTGCACCCATTATTGATTATTATAGTGTGGTGGGCTATTCTCCCTTTAATATGGTACCAGAATTAACCAAAATGAAGGCACTGTTGTTCTTGTAAACGACAACCTCAAGCGTACAATTACGTGTACTAGTTATGGCGAATTCACTTTCTTGAAAGTCGAACTTGTGTTGAATGGCAGTAGTAGCTTCGGGGTGACAACTGTTCACAGGCCACACTCTACCGAGATATCTTCATCAAAATCAAGTTCTAAGGACCCACGGTGGCTGGCCTTCAGGGTTATTAATAAAAAGTCTATAAACAAACTGCCTGTTTGTGTCGATGTGGGTGGTGCAAGTCTGACTGATGAGGGGAATATTGCAAACGCATTTAATGATTATTTCTTGAACGTTGGAAAAGAATTAATGAATAATTTCAAGACTAATCCTGAGGAACAGGATCATATGCAGTCGAATCTCAATACAATGAGGTTAAGGTGCTGGATGAGATCCAAGTCCTGAAAGGAATTATAAAACTTGACGTGTTTGCTTTCAATGCCCAGACATGCTATCTTGTCCTGATAAATCGATTCTATAATTTTGGAGAACTGACATTGGATCTGGTCTGTAGTTCGCAACGTCATTTTTACTATCTTTCAACTTGTAGGATGGCATTGCTTTAGATGTTTTCAGATTATTAAGAAATTTTTCTTTTTTAAAAGCATAGGTTTACTATGTAAGTCATGAGTGCACTTTTTTCTACGGGCATCATTGCTCTAACCATTGCTGTCATCTGTCTTATTTCTGGTGTTATCCATTATGTTTTGCCACTTTGTGTTGTCTTTCCTGTATATTGTACTTTTGGGCAAAGTTAAAGTTTTTTTTTAATTCCTCTAAGAATTTATTATAGGCTTGGTCTGCATCATCTTCACTATAAGTTTTGTTCCAGTTTGCTGCTGCGATACTATTAAGGAATTTTCTATTCTATTCTATCTCCATAGCTCGTAATTTCTTTCCTGCCTCTTCCATTTTTTACGACATATTTGATGTATATTTTCAAGAGGGTGGGAGAGACACAGTAGCCTTGTTTTGTTCCTTTGTTTGCGGTGAAGCCTTGAGTTGCTTTGTTTCCTATTTTTATGATGTCTGTATATAGTTCTCATAAGGTTGACATTTATGTTAGTTTCTTTTAAAGCCTCCCATAGTTTTGCAATCGGCACATTATCATTTGCTTTATTGGTATCTATAAGTAAGGTGTTTCAATTATATCGGTATTATAAGCTTCGGTTGGTGCATTTATTGAGAGGATAGCTACTCTTTTACCCATGATATTCATGTGCACTTTCATCATCGATAGAACTGGTGCCTGGGGCCTATTTCCACAAAATCTGAAGATGTATCTGACGAAGTTTTCTTTTAGACTAATCTTGATCGATGACTATGAACAAATTATTTTTAGTATTAAATCTAATGCCACATATGACACATGCCTATTGGATGGAGTTTTCCTTCTGTGTGGAAGGAGGCTTTTCCAAAGACAAGTACTTGCAGCGATTCGGCCGATTAGTGTTCTGTCTTCTTTGTCTAAGATTCTTGAGGGGTTGTTGCTGGTTGTTGCACCCGCACATCGAGTATTAAGACATTCTACCACAGGCTCAATCTGAGTTTAGACATAAGACCTTTGATTTACATTTCTAATTTTATAATTTACAATCAGGGCGAAACGAAAACTTTCAACAAGACGTCATATGGTATTTTAGTGAGGGGGTCAACCCCATACTATCAAATAATATCAAAAAGCCCTCGACACGGAAAAAATTTGATTTTTTTATAATATAAGGGTTAATTATTAAAGATTAGTCGAACAATATTATAAAAATAGCCACAGCAAGATTAAAAGCACTTATTTTGTAATAACATAAACATAAGAAACCTCTTTGTTCATTGTTTTATTTTATCATCAACTTAATATAAAAATCGAGGAAACTGAAACAATGACCTCGATAAATAATTACTTGTTGGTTTCGATTCATTGTAGTAGTTTTAATCTACTTTTTGGTACGTTTTTGACGTTTGTTATAAAGTTCGTAGGAGATACGTGCTTCATTAAGAGCAATCCTGGTTCCAGTGTTACCTTTTTACCAGAACGTTTTGGCCCCTCGTGACTCCCAGAAATTCGTGCAGATTTTCACTGTAGGTACTGCGGTGCTACCTAAAAGCAGTATGCCGGTACTAAGCGTCATGACGTCAAGCAGCAAGAGTCAATTCGCGTTTCTTGAAAAATAACTAGAACATACTGTATATTAGCGATAGTCCTTCTACTTCAGCAAGGTAAGCAACGTGACGCCCAGCTCGAGTTTGTCTCGTGTGTTTGACAGTCAAGCGCGTGCCGTTGCGAGAGGTGGTCGATTCGACGTCGGTTCTGAGTGCTGTCTTTAAACGAGTGTTGTTTTTTTTTCTTCGTTTTGTTAGACATGTGATTTGTGCATTTTAACGAAACAACCTAAATGTAAGTTTGTTTAACATACTTTCTCGTTTGTTTGTTGATTAAATACCTCGGCCAGCTCTCTGATTGTACTGTTTGTCTCGGATAAAAAACACCTTTTCCGATTATAAAAAATATGCTAGGTGGAAGTGTCATTCCGTCGTTTTAAATAAATTTACATTGCGTGTTACTTTTTAATTGTTGTTCAATTTAACCGGAGTAAATCCGCGAAAAATTAATGCAATATGCAACCTTTAGCTTTTTCATTATAATGCTAAATTTATGCATATTCTTCAATTCTTCTCGATTCTAGATGCAACTTGTGATGTCATGGACTTAGAATGTTGTTTTCAAAACGTAAATTTTTATATTAACAATAAACAAAAATGTCAAGGTGGAGCTAAAAACAATCAAAAGCTAAATTAAAACGACTTATCATAAACGGTGCATGTGGAGGGCCTTCCATGCTCAAGAAACTTTTCGTGGAAAACATCAAAGTTGTGTCACAGCAATATAAATTTCTTAATTGCTGGATTTAAAGATTGCAAAGCCGACGTTCTTAGAACGCAATCATAAAATAATAGAAGAAAAAAACAACAAATCTTCAGTAACTGAGATGAGATGAAAACACGCTACAAACAGGATATGGTATTTATAAATACCTTCACTGTAAGTGCATCACATGAATGATTCACTTACGGACTTGTACGTTTCTAGATATCGAGGGATTCTGTTGTCTTTGATCGAACGCCTCCCTGTCCTCCGAAAAGTAACGAGGATAAAAATTCGAACAAAAACGCGCATACCTGAGCAATTAGTTTGGAATATTTCGTGGCTGGACAATAGCCAGAAGAGGTGAATCATGATTTCCATTGAAAACAATCCAATTGAAGCGAATAGATCTTAAATTCTCAGCCTTATATTGATGAAATCATCCGAAGACCAGAAATCGTACGGCCTCGCTTAAAACTTAATATGCATACCGCCGATAAATGACAGAATCATTAAAAATGCGCTCCTGGCGATTGATTTTCCTGTTCTTAAAGAACGCTATTTCGCTAATTTATAATAATGTATAATTTATTAATGTAAATAAAAGAATTTATTGCTGGTACGTATATCTCTCGATTTGGCTTAAGAAACAACAGAACAAACTGGTTAAATAATATTTATCAATTTGCATCGGATTTGTTCTCACGGCCAAATGAAGCATTGAAACACACGTGAATGTGGTTCTAACTAGAGAGGTATGGTGTGGTATGGCATGGCATGGCATACACTCGGACTCGAACTCGAACCAAAGAAGTGAATTTGTGCTATTTCACGTGAGCAAGTTTGGCGTTGCGTAATATTAATATGCGAGAAAGTGCGTTCAGCATCGACATTATGCAATAATGTTCCAGTTTTAATGTCAAAATTTATACTCCGATACGATACGAGACCGTTGATGATGCCGTTTGTATAATACACACCACTTAACGCTGCGAGCGTTGCGAAATCAATTCGCACCTATTTATTGGCGTTAATAAATTAACATTGACATGGAAATCTACTTGTTTTGAGTAAAAAATTTAAATGCAATGGTACTGTTAATTGAATAACCTACGAAAGCTCTAGAAGCGACCGTGGATTTTCTTGTTGATATTTTTTTGTTTTGTTTCCATTGCGGGAAAGAACAAAGAAATATTAATAGCGCATAGTGGCGATAAGAAATTCTAATCAGCATTAAACCTGCATTTTCATTATTTGAACGTTATCAGTTCTACCTTTGTGTATGGAAATGAGTCAACTGCGCAATGAAAACATTAAGTACGTTTAGAATTAGATAAAACGTTTTACATTCAAGCTGAATCTCGGGTTTTTCGAGTCTTCTGGGAGATCATCCAACTCAAAATAACTATTGAAGTACTGCCATTTGAGTACTGACCTATTTTTATTTTATTTTATTTATTTTTTGTTTTATTTAACACGTTAATTGCACCCTCTTAGTATTATACTTCTATTGTTTACTCATCTAAGAATTTAATATTATATTTATCTTTTACAATTTATTGGGAACATTTTTTGAAAACAAAGAATAAAATATTATAAAAACAAGTGTTGATCAAGCAGCAGTTAATATATTATGCAAAATTATGCAAATACAAATTTAGATTTGAAATTTATACGATTTGTGTAGCACAAAAAATACACAATAATAAAACATAATTATTTTTAAATAGTTTATCAAACAATATAGAGAATAAACTCAATTTAAATTAAATTGAACCATTAACAATCAAACCCAAAAAGGAAACATTTACCTTAACTTTTATTTTACTACAAAGTTAATATTTTTTATTTTCGTTGAGACTTTTTGTGATAATAAGAAAAACACAACAATAATAATCATAAAAAACACATTAACAGGCATTAAAAAAAATGAAAAATATTTTAAAACAAAATTTTGGTAAAAAAGTAAGTACTAATTTTAAAACAAAAATTTCAACTTACTTTGCTTGATATACATATTCATTGATCTTCATATAACTACAAAAGTATAATTTTAGGTAGAAAGACTGCCTTTATTCCAAAAATTAGGCAAAAGAAATGTTTATGTTGATTATATTTTTATGTTTAAAAATTGAAAAAGAATAGGTTTTATTTTACATTATATTAGTAATTATAAATAAAAGTTATTAAAGTGCTCATTCAATTTTTCTATATTTTATAAATATGAAACTACACTGCTATTTTCATGCACATAATTGTACGTATATTTTTCCATCTGAAAAAAATATATAAAAATACGTCAATAATTTAATAAACACACTCTCTTATACACACTTTTCTGCTTTTTATTAAGTTTTTTCTTATTTGCAATTAAAAATTTTGTTTACCTACTGTTTACTAAGTTGGTTGAAAGCTTGGAAAATTTATTTTAGTCAATATTGTTACTATAATTTCAAATTATAAACCAACATTTCTTTTAAAAAAAATTGAAACGATTTCTACTATTATTTTTTAAACAAAACAAACTATTACAAAGACATTATAGAAATAACTGCCCAAGCAGCAAATATTATGCAAAATTATTCAAATACAGATTTAGATTAAAAATTTAGACGATTTAAGTAACACAAAAAATAGAATAATAAAACACAATTTAATATTACACAATAATAAAATATAATCTATCCAAATTATTTTTAAATATTTTGTCAAACATAGAGAACAAACTCAAATAAGTGTAGGCTGTTTTCTCGTTTGTTTCTGTGTTTATATACTATGTCCATGTTTTCCCATCTAGGACTAGATTCTTAACTTCTCTTGTGGTTGTCCCTCTTCTTTTCAATATTACTTCTAGTTCATCGTCCCTCTCTTGCTTGTTGGTTTACATTGCCATACTTGTTATACTTGTATGTCGTCATTCATGCTCTGTAGATG
>JAUIMW010002982.1:0-10069 GCA_033557785.1 Enochrus cinctus | reverse complement strand
CCATGCAATGCTAAAGAGAGAATTCCAGGACAAGTACCAAAAGAGGATAACAAAGCTGATGAAAACCCATCCCTCAGGAGGAGATCTCATTACTGCCATAAACGCCTGGCCGGTATCGTCCTTGTCTATTCGGTTGGGATTATCAAATGGTCAGTCACAGACTTGGTAGAGCTGGATAGGCTAACTCTACGGATCTGCACCAAATTTCGAAAGCTTCATCCCAACGCTTCGGCAGAAGGATTGTACGCATCGCGAAGGGAAGGAGGAAGAGGACTCAATAATATCAAGAGGCTGTACCTTGCTCAGGAAAAGATGATTCGCGAACGTTCTCTGTCTTCTGGCGATGAACTGATAAAGAAGGTGGTAAGAGAGGACAAAGGATATACGCCACTCCGGCTGGGAACACCGAACTATATTCTGGAGACACTATCTAGAGAGGACAACGACAAACATTGGAAGGAAGGAGCTCTACACAGAAGAATAATAATTCAAAAATAAATATAATAAAAAGAATATAATTTTTTTATTTACCCTTGACGAAGATCAAAAAGTTGATTCTAGGGAATTATTGCTTATTTATCTAATGTATAGGGAATATACAATTAATTGATTCACTTTGAAAACAAAATATCTCTGTGAAGATCATTTTAATGCGAAGAAATTTATACCAGGTGTGAATACACTAAAAAGAGACTAATTCCATTTAAATTCCAGGAAGATATATCATCTGATTCTTCAGTTGGACCTCCATTGCCTCACAGTGCACGTACTCCAGGGTTCTCCAGTCTTCTGGGTTTTATTTTAATTCTCCGGCGGGGTATAAATATTTGAAATCTCTAAATATAGTTTTGTCTGGTCTTAGTATCATAAGAAAATGGAACAATAAAAATGGTTTTTTACCTGGTTATTTACAACATCATTTTTAACCAATTAAAACACAAGTCGTGACCATGGAAACAAAGAAAAAATTTATGATACATATCATGTTTTGATGAAATGAGCATTAAAAAAAATCGAATAAAATAATTCCTTGCATTTGATTGAAATCATGGAAGATTAGGGACAGAACCAACAAAACTGCCTGGAAAAATATATTTTGTCCTCTTTTTTATATTATGTTGTTCTGTCGTTCGCACAACTGTGTATTGATACTTAAAAGTTATACTCCTAGTAGATGGAAAGTTAATCTCGATGAAGCTCATAAATAAGTTTGAATCGTTAGGATTCCATTCAGGGCCAATTCTAGTCTATGAATCTCAACATGGGGCATTATAGCAAAGAAATTTATTTATAATCTTAAACGGTAGTATAAATAATAATAATATAAATTTGTGTGAGAGAAGATATGAAACGTATCATAGACGCATGCTATCAAGATACAAGTAGACAGCGGTGTTAAAGGCAGCAAGCCGAGCCGATTTTGTAATATGACTAGCCAGCCCTTCCTCAACAAACTCCAACTCTCTTGGCAGTGTACGCACGCTTGCCCATTTCGAGGACGAGTTTGAGAATTAGGACAGAAAGTTTGCCTTGCAAGCTAAAGCCCACATTGAAGGAGGAGCGTGAATATTCAGATTGAATTTTAGGTTGTATACCACTGAAAATGTTAATTGTTTCAGAGTTTTCCCTTACCCTGCTGCTTGTGCTTGCGTCGGCAAATTGATTACGTCCGTCGCGTCGCAGCTCTACGAAATTTAGTTACTTTCGAATTAAGGAAAAAGACAGAACTTTGCCGTTTCCGGTTGACTTTGGCATGCGAAAGAAATTCGTTTGGGCCAATTTGAATTTCATTGTTTCTGATTGGGGTCTAACGTTGTTGGAATACCTACAATTCTCAAATAAGATAATTCCATTTGTTAAAAAATTCTCCAAGTGTATTTGCAGTATATTCCTAGTGTGCTGCGGGCAGGTGGGCGCTAAGACCCTGCGCCTCCCCACAATAGGAAGGGGATGGGCCCTGACAATAGATCCGAAGTTCTGAATCACCACCAAAATGCATTATACTGTAGTAATACCTCTGGGATTGCTTTTACATAGTATACCTTTTAGGTTCATCGATCACTTCGATTGAATTCAAGGTGACCACATTGTTACCCTCTCAAACCAAAGGCGACGTTATAAGAAAATTTAGTTGTATTTACGTTGGTCGAAGGAACCGTTTAAGAGATGAATGGACCTCTGAAAAATTGGATGGGCTCCCAAATTGGCCATTGTTATTTTTTCTTAACTTGGCTTTCTTGCAGAATTCGGCAGCTGCGAATATTGACAAAGATGTTTGTATTTGGCCCTGTCTTCTATTTGATTGATTAAAATTTAATAACTTGAGCTAGAATTTAATGGGATACCTAACTGTTGTTTAACAAGAGGAAACGCAAAGACAGTTTTTCTGCTGCTTTGCAGAGCGAACGCTGAACGTACCTCTAGTGCTAAAGCTACAATATAAAATATTCAAAAAGAGATAGTCGAGGAAGATGCAACTCTTACATTGTCTTTGAGTTTATAAATTGGGGCAAAGGAAATGTTACATGAAAAATTAATTTCGTTATACACAAAGAACAACAACTTTGTAAAGCATACATACCGTTGCCTTAGAAATTACTATTTTTGTAAGCCTTTCACTGGGAAGAACCTGAAATTAAAAAATTTCTATTAATATCCCTACATTAAGAAATTCTATTTATTTTACCTTTTTATGAGACAAGTAATGCGAAAAACATTCGAAGTTTTCTCATAATAATTTCAAGGGGTTGCCCTTCAATTATTCGTAACTCAACCTCTTGAATTTTAAAACGTTTGCACAAATAGGTGAGTTTGCAATGATACCCTTTTCAGACAATCAGCCGATCCTCATTTTCATTGTAGCAAATCATTGACCACCCACAAAATAGCGCACAGGTAAATTTAAAGATCATAACGAAAAATAGTAAATTAAAGTAACTCTCTGGTACATTTCCCAGACAAATGTTTCTACCTAATTTTTCATGAACAAACCGCCTAAAGGCATTTCGGATGGAAATGAAAAGCAGTAATTACAAACTTTTAAGAATGATACATTTACCTCTGTCAGCTTTTTGTGCGGAGACTATTCAAAAGTATGATTCATCACGCGAAAGCATTTCTAAAACAATGATTACAGCTGCTGTGGCATTTTACTAGGTACAATAAGAACCAGGAAGTAAGTTTCAAAACTTCCCAATTCCCTTCCATAGTCTCGGAGTGGAGCGGCTCTGCAAATGCGCGAGATCAAAGACGGTGACTCTAACAAAGCGAAAACGTTCATTGTGATCGCCATCATTGATATTAAAATATTAGAACAGACATGAATAATGTGCTCTTTAATTTGAAAATTAAATGAAACTTATATTCTGCGAATTTGTCGTCGAATAAGGCCGACTCCAGGCAGGAGGGTCTGGAAGTGAAATTGAATACTTCCCTGAATCTGGATGCAGGAGCACCCCCGAGCGGAATTTTCAGTTTTATGGGACATAAAATTACTAACGATGAAGTTTAAAATGGGTACGCTCCACTATTAATGTCCTATCTTCATTGAGATATATGTATATTATTGTTACTGTTCTTGCATTAAATGGTGTTTATGAAGCTATAATTTTAATTTTTACTGTTTTAGGTAAATGTTATCAAATTTGATATCTTCATTAAAATTCGGCCAGGGAAACAATTTTATCCAAATTTTAATTGTTATGTCAACGTTTAATTGTTTTTTCCCCTTGTAATCAAAGAAGCTTTTTTAAATATAAACAGTAAAATGTTTATAGGATATTAATGGTTAATTATTAATTGATTTGCTTATTCAGAAAACACCTGTTCAAAGAGTGTTATCCGATGAGTTTTGTTTAAATGTGAAACTTTTATAAGACCCTTAGACCCCTGTGTAAATCCTATATATATATATATATATATATATATATATATATATATATCCGCTGAACATTATTAATTAATTTCATTTTTACATTAAATACAATTGTATAATTTTTATTACATTCAACCTTAACTGAGCATACTTTTAAATTCAAACTTATTCAGGGTGTCCTTTTGTATAAAGGGACTTTTTGTAGCTTGATTGGGATTCACCGATTTATCTTGATTTAGATAACGGTGTTATTTGAACAACGTATTTTGTACTGGCTGCAAAGGGTCCACACATTTGTAATTTGTAAAGCAAAATATTTGGGAAAATTAAGACGAGGGTTCCTAAGAATCCTGCAAGTTATGGGGGTGAAATGTGAAAATATTTTCTATAAATTACAGGTTGGTTTTCTAACATGTGACTTCATCTGCATACGCTGGTTGCAATTTACTACAAACGTTAGACTATAGTCTATCGGCTTTGTAGCATTAAATGTTGGAATTCCTATGAAATTTATAATATTAAGTTTAGCGAAATTAATATTATTTAATTTTCTTGGAAATTCTATTATTAAGCACAAGAATGGGAGCTTCATCGCCTTCTATGCATCAATGTCTTCAATATCAGGATAAGTATGTGCTTTTAAGATAATAGAACGAAAATTCAGGTGCATGATTTGCACGAAAAGTTTTCCATGTGCAAAAGGAATTTATTAACTAATTAAATAAAATGTATTTTCCGAAATTTCAATTTAAAGCTTGATTTAACCCCACACGCTCCATTAATTTCCTCTGCATGAGCTTGTCAATTCCAGTGGTGCTGCCTCTGCTGTTATTTGAAGGGCCCGCAAAATCCATTGATTTAAAAGTGTAAGTAAGCAACCCCTTTTTGTTTCGCCATTAATTGAGTACTTTATAGTCATTAACGTTACTTTAAATAAGTTCTAATCAATTTAGGGAAGGGTTCGAAGCATCTTTGACGCGGCATCCTGAAACCTGGAGGGCATCAGGCAATATATCTTTAGGTAATTAAACAGGCAAAGTTGAAATCCTTTTATAAAATTAACACCGGGAATTTTGCTACCCTTAATTTTCATATCGAACAATATGGGGTGCGAAACCAGGTCGAAATAATTAAAAGCCCGGTTTTTGATAACGTCAGTTCACCTGGGCTTATAAACGATGTGTTCTGGTACCCTAGTAAAGTGTTTTATGGAAATTTCGCAAACATATGTAAAATACTCCAAATCTGTTTGTCCTGAGGGGTGAAAAATTGCTTTTGTCCAATATTTATTTTTTACTCAATTTGAAAATGTGTCACCTTCCATTATGTATTGCTTTGCCATATGCGGGGGCCTCTGTATAATGGTTTTTTGTTTTCACGAAGGCGCCTACGTTTTCCATGTTAATTTTTGATTTTATCAAACGTTGGCAAATAATGTGTCGAGTTTTTCTTGCAATCAATCCAGACAACCCGGCTGACAAATCTGCTTTTTTATGTTAATAGTTTTTTTAATAAAAAATATTTAAAAAAAATGGGCATAAACATTTTAAATTTATTATTAAAAAAAAAGTGTTTAGTAAAAGTCTCAAATTGTATATAAACGAAAAGACGTCTGAGTTTTTTAGGAATTAAGCGAGTTACACGAGTACCAATATAATTACATTTTAGGAACTTGATTCGGCTTTCTTTTCAGACGGTGTAGATGAACGTAACTGTAGAGACGATGACTCCTTAATGAATATTTAAATAATTTCGTCGAATTATAAGGGAGCGCCATGCAATCCACTATAACGACCGCTTCAGCTCTTCTTTTTTGACTTCTTAATAAATTCCTCGAGCATTTCCATCAATCCTGAAGTGCTGGAGGCGATAGAATTTCTCCCATCTCGTGTACAAAGACATCACGCACTGCATCAATACTATTAAGCATTCTTTGATATGGAATTCTGTGGAAAAGTGGATGCACATAAAAAAGAAAGGCACTGTTAATGCATTTAGAAGTCCCTAATGCATCGGTCTCTCCTGGCTACAATAATAAGTGCTTGGAAGTTTCGACCTCAAACCCTCCCTTTCCATCCTTTATTCATTTTAGAGATCAAAGGCAAAATGCACTCATTGTACTAGGGCCATCATATTTTAATATTTCGATGCGTATTATTGGTATGAAGATTGCATTTTAAAGTGTTGTCACATTTGTTATTTATACGAAGGCCCCGATGGGATTAAAAGGGTCGGCTAATGGGCAATTTCAATTTTGTAGCATCAATACAAAAACCATTATTGTTATTTATAACTGTAAATTTACAAATCCTAACACACGGGGCACAAGACTATAAAATATTAGAATTGCTTTTTTCTGATGCACTTTTCAAATATGCACCCTTGCACGCAAGGGATTGGCAAGAATATATATATACCTAAGTTTGATACTGATGTAATGGTGTCTATATATTTTATCTTGTTGCAATTTTAACGTGCGTTATTTCATAAAATTAAGGATAAAAATGCTTTTAGCAATTCTTTGATAACCTATGAAAATTTTACTGCATTTTTACTGGTGTTTTAATGTAAGATATAATCTATGCCAGTGAAGAGGGTTCGGCACTTTTTTTAATGATTTCAGTCCATTGTCATAAGCTACAAATCATAAAAAACTGTTAACTGTGTTTATAACAAAAGAGATTACAGTAGCTCATCTTTATTTATAAAATGTTCCAAAGCTTCCGAGCCTTTTGAACATGAAGACTTTGCCATAGAGTCAAGTGTTGTTTTACTGGCGGAACCATGCGCAATATTGTATACAACTCCAAACGTGAACTATTGTATAGATAAAGATCTAACGTCTTCAAAAGTTCCATACATTAAAATGTTCACTGAGTTTTTTACTTAATATAAATTGTTTATCCTTTTTTTGTCAGTCAGAAGTTACTGTGGAGTCCTCTTTCTAGTTTGTTTATATTTATTGTTATTGTAATAAATAATTGTGGTTGCTGAAAGTATGTGCTATACTGTATTTCTTGAAAATTTTGATCAGCTTGCTGCAGATATTGTGATTATATCCGTTGTGTGTGGCTATCTGTTTCAAGACGTTTATTTCATTTATTTAATTTTAGTTGTCTGAATCCAATATGTTACTGAGTTCATGTAAAGTTGAGTGGAATAAAGTTTGTTTTATATGAGAAAGCTTCTTTGGGGATGATGGTGTCGGTGTATGTAGTTTTCCCTTATATATTGAAATCTAACTTATTGTTTCTTGTGATTTGTAGATCTAAAATGTTTCTGGTTTTATCTTTTTCAATTTTTATAGTAAATTAAATTGTGTAGTATTTTCCGTTGAATGTGAAGAAGTTTTGGTGTAAAATTGATTCTTATATGATAGTTTTGTATAATTCGGTGAGGTTGTTGTAGTTATTTAGTCTCTTCTTGCATAAGTTCAGTGATTCTTTTATTAACAATATTATCTATTCGAACTTATTTCAAAGTAAACACTCTTCCCATTCAACTCTGAAATTTATGTAATGAATGAGGGACTGACTACCCATAGGTTCTCCCATATCGCCATTCATGGATAACATTTTTATGGACTATATCGAGCATATAAAACACATCAAATTCTGGCGAAGATGATAATGTCCTTTTGGTAGGGATCATTGGACCTTTTACAAGTATATCATAATTATATTAACAACATCCACAGTAAATTAAATAGAATTTGAGAAAAACAATCAAATTTACTTTCTGGATCTCACTTTAAAACGAGACACAATCAACAAAAAGTTAATTTTATATATTTATAGAAAACCAACCTTAACAGATATACCAAAAAACTCTTTCCACCACCAAACTCAGACGATGTGCATTTAGCACTTTAGTTCATAGACTTTGCACATTATTTTTAAACTTCAATGGACTGAAATTTTTTTTAAGAAATATAATTTACATATTAAATTCAAAACTCATTATACTACAGAGAAGCTATTGAATAATTCAAAAGATAAGAAAATAGAGTGGTGTTTACAGTCTACATTGGAGAGATAAGTCGAAACTTGGAAACACGCTATAAAGAACATATCAGAGATTTCTTAGATTGTCTTGATGCTTGGTAATCATTATGATTGTAAAAAATCTTTTTATCTGCATGCTGTCTGTTGCGCTAGAATAACCCACTATTATTATTACCAATTTAATATGATATAATAATAATTAAAAAAATGCAACTGCCTATAAACTAGACCCCCCAATTAGACTCAAATCGATCATCCACAATAAGTGAATGCGTCGCTCTTCCTTTGAGCCCAGCATAATTGAAATTATAAATTGCACGCGCACACCAAAAGTAAGCAAATTTAATCAGTTGAAACAAGAAAAGAAATTAGTCATGAATCCCCATAAAAACATGCAAAACAAGCAACTTATATTCGACCGAGCATAGCACAGCGGCCCAAGAGCTGACCATATTCAAATGGAATTTTATTAAGATAATAATATATAGCAATGTTATAGGAAAACGTTATTTTAGAGTAATATATACCATTGAAGCGCGGTATAGTTAGTAGCCCGCGATGCCTTAAACTAAGATTATGTACGTCCGTGCGAAAGGAAATTCGGGAAAGAAGATACGGAGGAGATGTGTGCAAGATGATCTTGTCTCATACTTAACCAGAAGGCCAACCGCAAAGAAAAAGAAACAGGACTACGACGACGAATACCAAACACAAATCGTAAACAGGAATTCTGCACTCTCTGAATACGAGAACCAGTAAGAACATCCAAACAAGGGTCATATACCACATCACAAAAATTGAAATGACTCAAGACAAGAGCATCGCAAAGGGTTTTCTTAACTGATTGTGAAAAGAAGTATCTATTGCTATGTAACGCTCTTAATGAATTACAAGCTTTTTTTATCATAAATGTAACATGCTCCTTAAATCTGAGATTTGTGTCCATGTAGACGCCTAAGTTTTTAGCAATGGGAGTAAATTGTAGAAGACTACCCTCCAAATTCAAGACAAGATTTTGCTGAAGATAATCTCGACCAGTCTTGCTGCAAAACAAGAGTACTGTGGACTTAATCGGACTAATTCTGAGACAATGTTGGCTAGAAAATGTAACCAATTTACTGAGATCCTCATTGATAAGGCGCTCAGCCACCGCGACGTCCCTAGAACTAAACGAATAATATATTTGTGAGTCATCGGCATCATGTGGCACCTAAAAGAATCCAAACATAGGTATAAGCGGCAAGTATAAATTATATATAACAATGTACCAAGAATGGATCCTTGACGCACCCCACAACGCAATCCAAGAGGAGCAGACATTCGCTCTGAAACCTTCACTCGCTGAACTCTATTGAGAAGATAATTGGTGAAAAAAGTAAATGAATTATCGGAAAGACCAATATAACGAAGAATACTTAACTAATTAAATAAGAAATCTAGTAATATAAGAGCTGTATTACGATTATCGCCGAGCGAAGATAAAATATTATCCGTTATAGCTGCCAAAGCAGAAGCACAACTATACCCAGGCCTGAATCCAGATTGATTTTGCGGAAGTAGATCATATAGACAAAGATGCTGACGAAGCTGAAGATCAACTATCCGTTCAATAATTTTTGCAAAAGGAGATGAAATACTAATAAGACGAACATCTTGCAGTCCATTACATTTATTAGACTTGGGATAACATGAGCCTCTTTCCACACTGCTGGGAACACTCCATCAATTAAACAGGTATTTATAATGTGAGTGAGAGAGGATAAAATAATGGGACAACAAAAGTGAATAATTTTGACAGAGATAAAATCTGCTCCCACAGATGACAATATAAATTAGACAATGATCAGGGACCTCGTGAAGATCTACAACTTCTTTATCAATAACCAGGTCACTATCTGAGACGAGATCGGTAAGAGCAGCAGAATTTCCAGATACACGTGTAGGTTCTTTTACCATCTGAGACAAACCCAAGCCATTATGAAGTAAATGGTAAGTATTAATAGTTGATGAGTTATTTAGACGATTTATATTGAAATCACCCAGACAAATGACGGTATCAAAATCCATGATAACTTCTGAGAACAATTCCTCAATATAATCCAAGAAAGAAGCAACAGATGTCTGTTTAGTTACGTGAAACCTTTTAAAAAAATCTAGCTCGTCCAAATTTTCAAAATAATTTGGTCTAACT
>JAUIMW010002981.1:0-10069 GCA_033557785.1 Enochrus cinctus | reverse complement strand
AAGAAAGCTTTTTTGGCTTAACAATTAAAGAAGTCAGAAAAGCTTTTGATGTTGCAGAAAATATGGTTTACCACATAGTCACAAACAATTGCTAAAAAATGGTTCTATGCTTTTTTGAAACGAAATTCCCATCTCAAAATTACAGCTGACACTATATTTAACGTGGACGAATCTGGGTTTACCATGGTATAAAAGAATTTCCCAAAAATAGTTGCTTTAAAAGAAAAGCACCAGGTAGGAAGTAGGAATTTTTAAGAGAAAAAAATTTCAAAATTTTAAAATTGGAGCACCTCCCGTAAGTATTGTAACCGTTTCGGACACAGAATACATTAATTCAGATCTCTTTGTTGTGTGGCTGAAACATTTCCAGAAGCATATTAAATGCAGCATAGATAATAAAGTACTCCTACTCCTCAATGGCTACACGACACACAGCAAAAATTTGGAGGATTGTGAGTTTACTAGGAAGAGTGGGATCATCTTACTTCAATTGCCTGCCCATACCGCCTACCGTTTATTACCTTTGGACATAGCATTTTTTTGGTCGTCAGCTTTTACAAGTTCGAGCAGTTATGATGATGAAGATAGGAGTGATTACACACAGCAGAAGGGAAGCAAACGATTTAAGATACTGCTTGAAGAAACATCACCGCCAGCAAAGAAAAATCCAAATCCAGATGGCCCTTTGTTTTCTCGCAGTGAACCAATAGCCCACAAAGCAGTGGAAATAACTGGCACTTCTTGTAAATCGCAGTTAGTAAAAAAATATGTTTATCAAACTTTAACAAAAAGCAAAAGCAGAAAAAAGAAGCTGGTGGTTCACGGTTTTGTGCATTGTGTGAAGAAGCCAAGGAAGAAAAAATGATACAATGCATGAAATGCTGCACTTGGGTACATACTCGGTGTGCGGGAGTTAATGTTAAAGTTAAGAAGTTCTTTTGTTGCAATTATCGCTCATGGTATAATTTAGGAAACTATTGGTTCAATTTAGGAAACCAGTTTCCTTATTTACCTATGCCTCCATTTTTTAAATTCAATTTTCACCGTTATAATTTTTTTTTAATTTAATAAATGGTATTATTTTTAAGGTACACATAGTGAGTTTCTTTTCTACTACTTAATTTTTATTGACACTTCTTATGTATCTCTATATACTGAAATATATAAAATTGGTCCAAACTAGGCTACCTTCCCCTAAATGTTAATATGAACCACACTCTGAGAATGATTCTGGTGTTATATTTACTGTGTTGGTGCTGTTTGGTGATTTATTGTATTTAGCTGTTTTGATCGCATACATAACTTTCTCTTTTGTTATATTTGAGTCTTGTTCCCTATCTGTGTCTTCTTTCGTTAGTTCTTGTTGTCTCTCATCTTCAAACAATTCCTCAATGTACTCCTTCCATCTTTACAGTTTTTCCTTGGTGATTATCAAATAGATAAAAAGATATATAAGAAAATAAACACTATAAAACCTCTAGTTATATGGTCTAACTATCAGAAAAGGGAATTATTTCAATCGTTCCATTTAAAGAGATTTGGTCTATAGTTAGCTTGTAAAGCAGGGATCTACAGTATATTCATGTCGTGTTTTTCCTATACTTTCTTTGCAGGACTCTCACTGTCTTGTTAATAAACTGTAAAAAAGTATAATTATAATATGTTAATACTCATCAGATTTTTGTGTATGTGGTAAAAATATAACGATAACGAATAAAATGTTATTTTTTTTTTAATTTTATTGTATAATAAAATATAAATTATTGGTTCTGAACGTTTATTTCACTTTCTACTTTGATGCTTCCAAATAAATCATTTATATATATAAAGGCACATACATACACATTTCACAACTTTTACAGTAGTACCTTATAACATTTTTACATAGATTTCTGTTTAAAATTATAAACTTTATATATTAATAAAAAAAGTCTTAAGATGATTTTGTAAAAGTTTTCTATGTCGCTTGTTGTACCCTACGATTTTCCTCTATACTATAAAAATGTCAATATTTCAACACAAACGCGCTGAAACATAACCTTAATATATCACACTTATTTCATTATCACAAAATGACAACCAAAAAATGACAAATAAAATTGACAGTACTCGATGTCACTTTCTTACACAACTAGCGCCTTAGTTGAAGCAAGTTACGCAATAAGTTCAACTTATACGTGAACCGTATATCGTCATCAGAATCAAAACAAATATATGTACATCTGTCACTCTCATACATATGACGTCTATGATTGGTTTTCTTGTGGGGTTGTCTGTGATGGGTTTTTCGGAGTATAACTCGTAAATTATCTGTTGAAATTTACTATGACAATAAAAACAAAAAACGTACTACTAAGTCAACGGCGACTATTTCTTGCAAAAAAATAACGTAGTACTACGTCAACGGCTACATAATTTAATATGAGAAAAACATATACGTCAACGGGCAGTAATGTGTTAAATTGTTTTGATTTACATGCTCCATTTATAGCGTAGACTTTTTCAAAGATCTTTTTGGCTGACTCCCAATATAAGATACATGATGTCTTTGAGAGACAAAGCACTTCATACATTGAAACGTAATAACAGTGAGGGTGAGGGTGAGGAACTTTTACAAGGAGAAACCTTATTTCCGCGTTCATACGCTGGGAGAGGTATGCCAATTTTGAACATTTGACCCTCAGTCACTCTAGTGATAGTTCTGTCATGTGGAATAAGTTCCGAAAATTAAATACAAATCATAAATCATTAATTACTTTACCTTCCCATTTGAATGATGTTGATGTGTTGAATGGGCAAAACCTCCTCAATTTTGAAGAGTAGTTTGCATCGTCTAATACGGTTGGAGCTGATCTGATTTCAACAAAAATGCTTAAGATATGTTGCCCTATTATACTTAATCCACTCACCCATACACACACCTGTATATTAGAAAGGGTATTCTCTGAGCTTTGGAAAGTGGCACATGCTTTCACTATCCTTACGTGATAGAGGTTTAAATACAGCTTTAATTTTATTAGATTATTAGAGGGCCTTTGATACCATTAACCACAATTTGCTACTATGTATAATCCACTATATTGGTCTATTAAATGATGCAATTTTGTTTTTTAGCTTGAACAGCGGTATATCTCAAATTGAAAATTTTAGGTGTGGTTCTTTGTCTTCTACATTCATCATATAATAATTTCTGAATTTTAATATGAAGGACATTTTGCCCAACTACACGATCTTATCTGCGTTCATTTGCTGTGACAATCTTAATGACTCAACTCGGAAATTCAAAATTCGATGATGACGCATTATATCTTTAGTAATCGTGTAACAATTTTCATTATTACTAGAATTTGCAACTAAAATTAGAAATATTAACTTGCCAGTCCAGATGAGAAATTTACAGCAGCAACAAAGCTCCCGAAACTTTGTTTATTATTTACGCCGGAAATAAGGTAATGCGCAATAAAAGCGGCAACTTTCGAGGGAAATGTAGCTGCGACAAACGGGAACTTTCGCAATAAAATATTTTTGTGATAAAACGCAGAACCGACGATATTTTATCACCAAGTCAGCATATACGCACTAAATAATGAGGGCTTAAATGTGTCAAATACAATGATTGGAAGACCGCGCGTAAGCAGCTGTGCCAAACCCTCATCATCTACGCAGCTTCAAATGTCGAAGTCGTTTCGGGATCTAAGTTTTCCTCCCAGTTTTGGCTTACTTGGAAGGGCTCCAATAAGAATATCGTTCGCCTGCAGTGTATTATTTATTACGCGCGATTTTTCACTACTTACCGAGACTTTTTTATCTGGAAACTTCTGTCGTTTATGTTCTCTGCCTTTTAAAGAGAAAAGTCAACATTACTTGCCAATTTCGGATCGCATAAAATGCAGTATTACAGGCTTTAAGTAATTTAAAATTATTACTTTTTAAATTATATTTATTTTAACGTGAAATAATATGTTTTATACATAACATGGACATCCAGCTGCATTTAATTAAACAAATAACTTTGTAGAACTGCAACAATGCGGATACGCGAAATATGGCAAGTGCATATTCCAAATAGCGAGTGTCCACGACAGTCGTGTTATTTGAAGAGGATAACTAACTTTAATGGATTTCAACTGGAATAATGGGAAGCACGAGCTGAATGCCATGGCGCACGGAAATAATGTCTTGCTAATTGGAATTTAGAATTTTTCCAGCAATTTGCATTCAATTTCCAATTAGGCGGAAATGTCTGCGGGCTGATTACGCAAATAGTAAAATTCTGTCGTATTTACAATCAAAGTAAACAAAGACTTGTTTATTTACGACAACGCCAGGCCGGTGGTTCATCGAGTGTTTGTGCTGGGGACATTTGAAAAAGAGACGAGTAACAATCGATTGCTTCATTTATTGCTCTGCTGAATGTTACCTTAAAAACTCGTACATCGGTTGACTTAATGCCCATTTATATTTTGAATCGTCATGTATTTAATAGATCAAGAATGAGATCTGACAAGATTAATTAAGATGCTCTGAGAATTACAGAATTGTCGTAACAAAGTAAAGTGCCGGCTGGAGATTGAGGTAAGAACGAAAGAAATCCAGCAGTTTAAAATAATATTTTACAATTTACCGGAGACGTAACGGGACTTTTGCTCGAAGGCACATTTAAAGTATAAAAGATGTTAAGAAAATTTGAACTCATGCTCTAAAAGTCTTAAAGCTTTGCTCGAAGAATTTTAAACTCTTGCCGTTTTAATGTTTTATAAAAACGATATTGATCAGGTCTGAGGGAGAAACTGCCAGCCAGAAATTCACTACCGGTCCCTAGAAAATGTAAAGTTTTATGTGTATCTCTATATTGAGATTTATTCAACCATAAAATTCAGAAATAAACAAAAATACGTGTTTTCTTTCTGCTGATATATGAAGGCGCATATATACGCGAATATTTCTAAACGTATATAACATGTTTGCATTGATCTATTCGAACGAATTTTGTATGATCAAACGCGTCTCCCCGAATCTAAAAATTGAAATCAGAATGCCGTAAAAATAACACTGGATTCTATAGAATTGTGGTTTCGTTTGAGTTCAGTTTCTAATTTTGTTTTTCGAGACTTATGGCAACATTTATAACGTCACTATATGGAATACCGAGCTGGCTTATCTAGTGAATTTCCAAAACATAGGACTGTTCCAAAACACAAGCCTTACAAAGGATAACATTTTTCTTGCTAACGAAAACATAATCAATATGTTACATAGTTTGCAGAGAAGTTATATTACATGAAATCTTGTTAACTAAATTAGTGGTTAAAGCTCATAATTAATTTAATAATGGCTGTTCAAATTCAATATACCATTAAAGGTAACTTATTTATAATATCAAAATTACACAGATGGCTCTCAGAGTAACTGCAAACAACCCCCAGTAGTTGGACCTGCTTGTCACGACAGTAGCTTCTTTAAAACAGCAACCAGTCTATTAGCGTAAATTATTCACCATTTCCACAAAGTAAATATAAATAAGAGCAAAGTTATGGATATGATGAGAAACTTCCGTTCCCTAAGCACTTAAAAGATAAATAGTCCAATAATTTAACAAATTGCAACGAGATAAACAAACATCGAACAAAATGGCAAGAGAGCCCTTCACTAATTAAAAAAGAAACAGAAAAGTTCTCTCGTTTGAGGAAATCAATACTTCGGGTCTCTATTTCCAATTTCCAAGTTTTCGTTTCTCCTTCGTTAAATTGGGAAGGACTCGAGCTTTTTTCTATATGAATTGAGCTAATTATGTAAATTAACGTCCTTTGACCACGGAGAAAAATTTCTCTCCGTGAAAAAAAAACACAGTCCCCTTTTTTATTGGCAAGGGATTGCGAGGGTTCTTATAAAGTTTTTCAATTATTTTATTTGAGTGTCAAATGCTCATTGGATTAAAATTCTCCCCCGAAGTTTTTCTTTGTTTCAGTGAAACAGTAATGTATGCGGATTAGTCGCTCTACGAAAAGTCGGGTCCTTTATTTTACTTATTTTTCTGCACGAACGACGTCGGAAAGTTCACGTTGAGTTTTGTTTCAAAATAAAAAAGTCTGTTACGGGAGGAAAGCACTTTGACTTTTTTTCACAAAGATAAGGATGTGTACATACATAAATATTTATTTTTTTTTGTTTCTTTTCGCCCGCTTTAATACAATTCTCTAATACCGCTTGGACGTTTGTATTTGTTTTACTTTGGGATGACAATACGATATTAAGCTAACAGGTCTCATTTTTGTTGTTTCGGTTTGGAAATTGAATTTTATATGAGGAGACCTTTTGTGCACATGAATTATTGATGAGGATATTCTGACAAAAAAATAATTGCTCATGCGATTATTTAGATGTCTTTCAGTTCGACGTAAACACTCCAGGCACACATCCATTGGGAAAATTTGCACGCGGTAACCAAAGCTACGTCGCCAATGTATTTAAGCCTATAATAAATTTCTTAAATTCGACTAAACTTCATTTCGCTATTAAATATTGATAACATTTTATCGATTTATATGTTTTGACGTCAAACTGCAAAAACGGAATGCTCTACGCCCACTTGCTACATCGTAAAATTAATGAGAAACAAGACATAGTTAGTGAAAGCAAGAAATAAGCAATTTTCTTTAAAAATCGGCGTATTTATAGCATCCCCAAATATCGATAGACATTATAATTTAATATTCGTTTATTAACCGAAGGCAAAAGACCCTTTTAGTACACTACAATTTAAAAATAAAGGGTAGTTTATTCCTTAACGAAGTTTGAATATTTAAAGAGTATTCAATTAAAACTCGAAGTAATTGATTTCGACGCTGAAGTTTCCAACTTTCGTAGGATCCCGGATATTGAATGTATTTCTGTTCTAATTTTCATTATGCGCTAAAGGGCGCAGATTTAGCACAATATCGCAACATCATGGCTACTATAAAGTGCAACTAGATGAATGAGTTTGAATATTATTCCCGGGGGCTCAATTAAAATCCAACTGTTTTTTATGCAAATGTCATGTTTGCTTTCTGGAGACATGAGGCTGCATATTATGTGGGTAATTCGGCCTGGAGCAATTAATAACATGCTAAATGCTAACATTTTATTCCACATTATTTACTCGAAAAACACGCATATATTTTCATGTTCCACGCCACCGTTTCCGTGATGTATGTTCTAGTATTTAATACAACATGTACACCAACCGTGTGACACACTCGGTACCGCAATCCACGTGGAGAGATTAATATATACTGTAATAGATGGGACAGCCGAAAATGAATGACGTGGAATAGTGAACAAATAGGATTTGCAAAATTTCATATTTTCAATCTACTGCTACGAGGGTTGTTTGATAGTTTCGTGATTTTTTTTATTTTGTACCCGCAAATTCTACAAAGCCAATAGCCTACGGCCAAATTTGTGTTCATAAAAACAATAGTCCTGACAAAAAATATACTGAAGTAAGAAACCAAAGTCTATAATATAAGATCATTTACAAGTATCTGGAAACTATAGCCATCACAGACTTGTATTAGTATATCATTAAATTGAATATATATTTAAATCAAAACAACATATTAAGCAATAACCAATTCGGTTTTAGGGAAGGTCTTTTGAGTAGTGTTTCCTGACATAATGTTACCTAAACCCAGTAAAAAAATACGTAGCATTAATGTACGTTGTATTATTGTACGTGGGTATATATTTTAATATACTTTATATTTTTTAATGGAACCTTTTAATGGAAAGAAACATTTTTAAAAAAATAAAAAATCCTGAGTATTTTTTGTAAATTAGTTTAAGGTATTTCCATATTTAGGCAAACAAAATGTCGAAAGTTATTTTATACCATTAAGTTATATGATAAAAATATATATTTATTAAAGCGTATGTTAAGCTCATAAAATTCAAATATATGCCAATCAAGATTAATTGCAACATTATTATTTCTTCGTACCTGCGAAACATTCTATGTAAATATATTTCCAAACGGTTTCACACTTTAATTAAAATTAACGATACATTCGAAGCAAATTCCGAGTTTCAGTGCGGCTTTCGGGTATAGGAATTATTAAATTGCTTGGACTTTTGTTTTCTGAATAAATATACATTAATTTCTGACCAGCGCTGGTCCTTTTGTATTTAAAATATTACTGGCCGATTCACGCAGGCGAGTTGTAGAAAGGGTGGTAGGAACGCCATTCAAAATCATCCCCCTTTTAGATTGTGTAAATACGTATTCGCGTGAAATATCTCTTACGTACTTGTGAATGCCAACGTTTATATAAATAACTTATTCGAGTATTACAAATCCAGAAGTTATCAAATTTAATACGAAATCAGCGTTCACCAAATGTTATTATATGAAAACCTGAAGGAAATGTTAAAAGTTTCGGCTGCAAAAGCTCGTTTCATTAGCGGAAATAGAAAGTGCACGATGTGTAAAATCCCAAATTTAGTGTAATTCAGATTAGACCTGCAGACTCTCTTGTACATAGTAAAACCCTCCGCAAAACACTGTGTTGTATTAATAAAGTTTGTGTTTATTATTTAGGAGCAGAGCCATAAGTCATACAGACCTCTATGCGTGCTGACTTTCCGGTGGAATTATTTACTTTGGCAACTGGAGCCAATGGGATACCATCTGGTCAACATGCTGCTCCATTCAGTAGTGTGCCTCATGTATTTTAGGTAAGTCTTTATTAAATATTGCGATTTAATTAATACTGCATTGTTTCTCTGGCCTTCGCCAACGGAAATGCTTTATACCGTATATATTTTGTGGGGATGCCTTTTATGACACGCACCGCCCTTTTGTTGCCTTTTCATTTTCTGTGCCATTAAGCTAGTGCCTGTTAAATTATTTCAGCGGTTGGTATTTAAGTAAGTATTATTAAAATGGGTTTATTTGAAACTAATTTTGAATTTTAATATAACGTTGAGGTTTACCTGCTCTTGGGACCTTTTGTTCTTTATCGTTATGTCTTTATTGTACAATGGACTTGGTAAAAGGCCTCTCCAAAAATGGCGGTTTGCCCTTTGTCGTTCATCAAAAAATTCATGAATTGCAGCTGCTTTATAAGTTAGTTTTGATCATTAAGCATGATATACTAAAATTCCGCTTCGTACTCGTTCGTAAATGCATTGCATATTCAAATGAGGTAGTTACTTGCTGCAGCAAAGAAGCTTTTCAAAAGAACATAATGAGGAAATATAAAGGACGTAATCAACGAAAATAATATTTGAAAATTACTTCTTTAAAATGATAGGTTATCTATATTCATCACAAAGAACGTACGAATGTATATAGGAACTCCTGTCATTAATATAATAGAAGATGAATTTGTCAAATGCATGATTTTCCATTAGATAATGAGTTTCTTTATATTAAACCCTTTTCACTACAATATATCCACGATTAGCCAACAATACCTGGTTTAATGCCATAATTTCAAGTATATGGGTATTGATTTAATTCATTTATCAAAAGTAAACCGTACAATAACATTTCCTTTACATTGTTTTAATGGTTTTGGTGGAAACAACTAGGCCGGTCGTTCATGTAAAGGAAGAAAAATGTTTGATAAATCAATTTAATGGTGTAATGGTGTTATATATTATATAATGTTATGTATTTTTTACATACAAATATCAAACTGAAATTTGCTGTAACCTTCAGGGGTGGTCATGGTGGTCACATTTTAAAAGCTCGAAAAGGCAGCCTTTCTTTTGCAGTTTTTTTTTAAACTAATGTTTTCAAATAAGGTCACAATTCCACTTATGCGCATTTTACACTTTCAATCTTTAGCAACACTAGGTTCTTCATGCTTAAACTATCATTCGAGTTTCAAACTAACACCCACCACCTGTCTCTGTAAAGCTCAAATATCTAAGTATCATTCCTTTATGATACATATTCCGTGTCGTAGTGTCTATCGTTCGGATACGTTATGTCTTCCTATTTTATACATAATGGTGTGTTATCAATGGTCGTATACAGTAACGAGAATGCCTTGACATGATTATAATTTATGGTATGAGAGAC
>JAUIMW010002980.1:0-10072 GCA_033557785.1 Enochrus cinctus | reverse complement strand
ATGTAATGGTTTTGAATGGAGCATGGCAGTCGAAAAGAAAGAGCAAATGATAGTTGAGAAAATTTACCTTGTCACTATCATCATCCAGCAACAGCATTTCACCCCACGGGATTGTGATAATGCTCTTCATTTTTCTAGATTAAATTATCCAGTAAGAAGAACTAGCTTCTCTTAATTCAAATAAAGCGAAATACTATAAAAGAAGGAATACCAAGAGGTCTAAGAAACTAGAATGTCCTCCAGCTATTTTATAAACTATGATTTTCTAATTGAATAGTTGAACTCCCTGGTGTTCTTTCCTTTATTTTTGTTTTGCTCTATTTTAATAAAGGGAAATTTACTAAACACAACTTAGGGAACGTAGATAACAATGCACATGGAGAACATTCCATGTCCCCCAAACCCTCAGGTGTTTCTTATTTATGTAGTTTTTGCTTTATTTAAATAAAGTTTACCAATTTCTAAATACTTGGAAGACATTCCAAGCTCTTAGACTCCCTGGATTTCCTTCTTCTATTCTTAAAAATCAGCAATTTTCCCCTAAATGAAAAAGAGCACAGCAATATAAAAAAAGGAACATCAGATGCATTGTCATCTACGTACTTTTAGTTGTATTCAAACATTGTGATAATACTATTCGTTTATCTAGGTCAAATAGTCCAATAAGAAGAGCATAGTTTAAAAGTATCTCGAGGACATTGTAAATATGTTCAGTTGAAAGTCGGAAAACTTCCTTTTATTAGAATAGAACAAAAACATTATAAAAGAAGAAACTCCAAGTGGTTTGGGGGGCATGGGATGTCCTCCAGGTGTATTATTTTCACCGTACTCTAAGTTGTATTCAAACATTTTGTTAACACTTCATTTCTCTAAGATAAACTATTCAAAAAGGAGTGCATAGTTTACTGAGTAGCTGGAGGACATTCCACGTCTCTCAAATTGCTGGGCAGTAATTTTTTTTATTGTTAAAAATTAACAAACTTGGATTGAATTAGAGCAACATCAACTTAAAGAAGGACCACCAGAGCATAGTATAAAAGTATCTAGACATATTCCATGCCCCAGACTCCTCTAGCAAACTTCCTTTAATTGAAATAGAGCAAAACAGTATAAAATAACGAACACCAGGGGGTCTGGGGTACATGGAATGTCTTTTATGTACATTGTTATATATGTATGTACTCTTAGTTGCCTTTAAAAATGTTGATAATAATCTTGGTTTCACTAAGTTAAACAGTCCAATAAGAAGAACATAATTTACAAAATTCTTGGAGGATATTCCATGTCTCCTAGGCCCCCTGCTGTTCCTTCTTTTATATTGTTTTTGCTCAATAAAAGGTCCTCCAATTTCATTATTATCTATATACTCTTAGTTGTATTCATAATACTCTTCATTTTTCTAGTTTAAATTGCCCAATAAGAAGACATGGAATGTCCTCCATGCATTTTGAAAACTATGCTCTTCTTATTTGTCAGTTTAACTTAGTGAAGTAAAGAGTGCCCTTTGAACACAATTAGAAGTATGCAGATAACTATGCACCTGGAGGAAGTTCCATATTCTCCAGACCATCTGATAGAGATAAAGTAACGTAAAGGACTAATCAGGAGGTCTAAGAAACATCGAATGTCCTCACATAACTGATAAGAAACAATAGTAAATAAGAGGGTGGAGTTATGCTAGAACACAATCGAACCCTATTTCTTAGAACGTGTGCCTGGGTTTATGTAAAGGGTACCTTAAACTACTCAGTTCACTTGCTCGTTTTCATATGTCAGGTTCTTACTCACCTTAATAAATTTTATCTAGATATTTTCTAAATATATAATAAGAGAAAATTTTAATTATAAAGTAAGCAGAATTTATTTTCTTTATGTAAGGCTACAGTAATGGACCTCTTGCAGTATGCAAACTGCTTAAAAATATTTTTGAATCAAATTTTTAACAATAAAAGGGTTTAACTTGGAGAATTGAAGAGTATTATCAAAATGTTTCAACACAACTAAGACTATGTAGATAACTATACACCTGGCGGACATTCTGTGTCCCCCAGACCCCTGGTGCTCCTTCATTTATGTTGTTTTTGTTCTTGTTTTTTTTAAACTTTTTTTCAATAAAGTTGTGTTCAAACATTTGATAATACTCTTCGTTCTTCCAGGTGCATTGTTATCTACATACTCAGAGTTGTTTAAACATGTTGATAATGCCCTTTGTTTCACTCTCTCCATTAAGAAGAGCGTAATCTAGAAAGTAACAGGTCCCTTGTCGGTCCTTCATTAATTGTTAGACTTTTCTTAATTGGATTACAGCAAGAAGAAACACAAGGGGTTCCGGGGGACCTGGAATGTTGCTCTTCTTATTGGACAGTTTAACTTAGTGAAACAAAGGGTATTATCAAAATGAACACAACTAAGAGTACTTTGGTAACTATGCACCTATTCCCCGGTGGATTTTCAACAATAGAAGAGCCCTTCTATCTGGGGGACATGAAACGCCTTCTAGGTACTTCATAAACTGTGCTCTTCTTATTGGACAGTTTACCTTATATAGACAAGGTGTGTTATCAACATATTTGCTAGGACTAAGTAGATAATAGTGCACCTGGAGGACATTCCATGTCCCCCAGAACCCCTGATCTTGCTGCTTTTATGTTGTCTTATCTTTGTTTCAATAAAGGGAAGTTTACCAATTTTTAATAATAATAGAAGGGTCTCCATATTTTTTTAAATAATATCTTTTTTTTTGGCTTTGGTGTATAATCCTGTAGCCCAGCACTTATTTTAACATATTGGAAGGATCTAACGTTGGGTACATGTTATTAGACAATTAACTCTAAAGATTTCTTCTTTTGTATTATTTTTGTTCTAATCCAATAAAGGGAAGTTTGCCGATTTTTAACTGGACAAAGAATGTTCTCGAGGTACTTTGTAAGCTGTGCTTTTCTTATTGGACAGTTTAACCTAGAGAAATGAACTATACAGTTTAACTTAGAAAAGCATGTTTGAATACAACTAAGAGTAGGTTGATGACAATGCACCTGGAGGATATTCCATGTCACACTTCTGATGTTCTTTTATGAACTTTTTACTCTATTTCAATTAAGAGAAATTTACCAATTTTTAACAATAGAAGAAGAACGGCCAGAGTGTCTGGGAGACATAAAAAGTCGTCCAGATGCATTTTTATCTACGAACTCTTAGTTGTGTTCAAACACGTTGATAATACTCTTGCATAGTTTGTAAAGAACCTGGAAGACATTCCATGCCTCCAGACACACTGGAGTTCATTCTCCTATTCCTGAAAGTTAGCAAACTTCTCTTAATTGAAATAGAGCAAAGCAACATAAGAGACGGAATACATGGGGGTTTGAGGCACATGAAATGCCCTTCAGGTTCATTATTATCTATGTACTTTTTTTGTATTCAAACATTGTGATAATACTATTCGTTTCTTTAGGTTAAATTGCCCAATAAGAAGAGCATAGTTTAAAAGTACATCTAAGACATTCTATGTTCAGTTGACAGTCGGAAAACTATTTTTGTCCATAAAAAAAGCATAGTATACATAGTACTCGGAAGACATTTTATGACCTTCAGAATACTGGTCATGCTCTTTCTATTGTCCAAAATTGGTTAACTTCCCTCTACTGAAATAGAGATGAAACAACAGAAATGAAGGACCACCAGGGGTCTGGGGGTGATGGAATGTCCATCACACCAATTTTTGACAATAGAGCATGACCAGTATTCTGAGGGTCTTCCGAGTACTATGTATACTATGCTCTTTTTAATGGACAGATGAGAAAGAGCATTATCAAAATGTTTGAACACAACTAAGAGTAAATGAAGGACCATCAGAGGTCTGAAGGATATAAGACTTCGCAGATAACAATGCACCTGGAGGGCTCTTAGAGCTCTTGGTGTTCCTTCCATTATGTTGTTTTTATATTCCAATTAAAGCAAGTTACCAATTTTTAACAATAGAAGTAAGACTGCCAGGGAATCTGGGGTACATGGAATGTCCTCCGGGTACTTTGTTAAGTATGCTCTTCTAGTTGGACCTGTTGATCCTAGAGAAATGAAGACTATTATCTAATATTTGAACACAACTAAGGGTACGTAGATAACAAAGCCTCCAGTGTTTCTTCTTTTATGTTGTATTTGCTCTACTTCAATAAAGAAAACTTAGACCGCCTGGGCGTCTAGGAAACATGAAATGTCCCCCACGTACTTTACAAACTATGCTCTTCTTATTGAGAAATTCATAGAGAAATGAAGTGTATTATCAAATGTTTGAACACAACTAAGAGTACATAGATAACAATACACCTGGAGGACATTCCATGTCCCCCAGACCCCCTGGTGGCCCTTCTTTTATATTGTTATTATATTTCAATTAAGAGAACTTTACCAATTTTTAACAATAGAAGAAGAACCGCCAGAGTTTATGATTATACTCTTCATTTCTCTAGGTTAAACTGTCCAATAAGAAGAGTATAGCTTACAAAATATCTGGAGTACATTGAGGAAAGTTTCGAGAATAAAAAAGGACCCTCAGAGAATCATGGGGTCTTTCAGGTACTTAAAAAAAGGTATTTTGTATACTATACTTTCTTTAATGAACAGCTTAACTTAAAGAAACGTAGTGTATTATCAAATGTTTGAACACAATTAAGGCTATGAAGAAAACAATGCACTTGGAGGACATTCCATGTCTCCCAGAGAAACGAAGAGTATTATCAAAATGTTTGAACATAACTACGAATAAAGGAAGGAGGAATCTGGAAGGCATAGATTGTCTACCAAGTACTCTGTAGATTATGCTCTTCTTGTTAGGCAGTTTAACTTTGAACGCAACCGGAGAACATTCCATGTACCCTAGACCCTCTGCTGTTCTTTCTTTTATATTGTTTCTGCTCTATTTCAATGAAAGGAAGTTTGCCAATTTTTAACAATAGAAGAAGAAGGTCTCTATTTCAATAAAGGAATGTTTGTTGATTTTTAGCAACATAAGAAAGATCACCACGCAGTTTGGATGACATGGAATGTTCTCCAGGTATTCTGCAAAACCATGCTATCAAACACTACTAAGAGTAAGTTGATAATAATGCACCGTCCTCCAGATGCATTGTTTTTCTAAGTTGAACTGTCTATTAAGTACTTGTAGGACATTCCATGTTCTTCAGACCTCCTGGCATTCCTTCTTCTATTGTTGAAAATCGACAAACTTACGTTTATTGGATTACAGCAAAAACAACATAAAAGGAGCAGTTGCGGGGACTTGGAATGTCCTCCAAATGCATTGCTATCTATGTAGTTTTAGTTGTGTTAAAACATTTTGATTATACTCTTCATTTTTCTTTATAAGAAGAGCATAGTTTACTAAGTACCTTGAAGACATTCTATGTCCTCCAAACTCCTAGTGGTCCTCTTTCACTCTTAGTTTGGTTAAAAAAATGAAAAATATTATCAAATGTTTGAACAAAGAGTATTACCAACATGTTCGTTCACACCTAACAAAACATAGATATATTACACTTGGAGGACATTCCATATTCCTCAGATCCCCTGGTGTTGCTTCTTTACTCTTTTTCAATAAAGGGAAGTTTACTAATTCTTAACAATAGAAGAATGACCACCAGGAGAGTCTGGGAGACATGCAATATCCTCCAGGTATGTAGGTTGTTAAGTATGCTCTTCTTATTCGACAGCTAACCCTAGAGAAATGAAGATTGTTATCAAATGTTTGAACACAACTAAGAGTGGTGTTTCTTCTTTATATTTATATTTATAATAAAGGTTTGCCAGCTTTATTGTTAAAAAAGAAACACATCCAAAGGATCTAGGGATCATGGGATATCTTCCAGGTACTTTGTTAAGTGTGCTCTTCTTATTGGACAGTTAAACTTAGACCAATGAAGAGTGGATCACAACTAAGAGTGCGAAGATAACAATCTACTTGGTGTTTCTTCTTTTATGTTATTTTTACTCTATTTCAATAGAGGGAAGTTTGCTATTTTTTAACAAGAGAAGAAAGACCACCGGGGGTCTGGGAACATGGAATGTCCTCCAGGTACATTGTTACCTACGTAGTCTTAGTTGTGTTTAGACATTTTGAAAATAAAGTGTCCTTTAAAAAGAGCATACTATACAAAGTGTCTGAAAGGCATTCCATGCCCCAAGACAATAGAGCAAAGCAACATAAAAGAAGGAACATCAGGAAGTTTGGAAGACATGGAGTGTTTTCCAGGTGCAATTTTATATCGACTGCGATGTAACTTTCCTTAAATCGCGTCATTTACATCGGTTTAGTCATTTCAGAATAGGGCCATTAGTTGTGTTCTAATACTTTCCATTTCTGTAGCGTAAACTGTCCAATAAGAAGAGCATACTTAACAAAATACCTGGAGGACATTCCATGTCCCCCGGACCCTGTGGCAGTTCTCTTTCTATTGTTAAATTTTTACTCTATTCAACATAAAAAAAGGAATACCAGGGAGTCTGGGGGACATAGAATATCCTCCATGTGCATTGTCATCTACGTGCTCTTAGTTGTGTTCAAATATTTATATTTAACAATATAACAAAGACATCCAGGGGATCTAGAGAACATGGAATGTCCTCCAGGTACTTTGTTAAGTATGCTCTTTTTATTGGACTGTTAAATATACAGCAATGAAGAGTATTATTAATATATTTGATCACAACTAATAGTGTGAAGATAATGCACGTGGAGGACATTCTATGTTCACCGGACCCACTGGAGTTTTTTCTTTTATATTGTCTTTACTCTATTTCAATAGATGGAAGTTTAATTTTTTAACAACAGAAGACCAAGAAGGGGGTCTGGGAGACATGGAATATCTTTCAGGTGCATTATTACCTGCGTAGTCTTAGTTGTGTTTAGACATTTTGAAAATACTCTTCGTTTCTCTAAGTTAAAGTGTTCTTTAAGAAGAGCATATACAAAGTATATGAAAAACATTCCATACCCCAAGACTCCCCCAGCAAATTTTCCTTGATGAAAATAAAGCAAAGCAACATAAAAGAAGGAACATCAGGACATTTTGATAGTACACTTCATTCCTCTAAGTTAAACTATTCCATAAGAAGTCTGGGGACATGGAACGTCCTCTCGGTGCATACTAATCTATGTTCTCCTGATTGTGTTCAAACTTTCTTCATTTATCTTAGTTAAAGTAATCAATAAGAAACACATATTTTATAAAGTACCTGAAGTTCATTCCTTGACCTCAGACTCCCTAATGTCTCTTCCTCTATTATTGTAATATAATTTTAATAAAATAAACAAAGACTGCAATACAACTATGTACTCTGTAGTCCGTTTTTTTAACACATTTAATGTATTCCAGGTACTTTGTTAAGTATACTATTCTGATTGGTATCTGAGTGTTGTTATCTAAGTGTTCTAAGTTGTGTTCAAACATGTTGATAATACTCTCTATTTCTCTAGGTTAAACTATCCAATAAAAAGAGCACAGTTTACGAAGTATCTAAAAGACATTCCATGTCCCCGAAACCCCCTGGCATTCCTTCTTTATATTGTTTTTGCTGACATGGAATGTCTTAGATCCTAGAGAAATGGAGAGTATTAACATACTTTGAACACAACTAAGAATACTCAGATAACAGTACACCTGAAATACATTCTATGCCCCCCAGACCCCCTGATGTACCATCTTTTAAGTTGTTTTTGCTCTTTCTCAGTAAAATGAAGTATTTTGTTAAGTATGCTCTTCTTATTGGACAGTTAACACCTAGAGAAATGGATGTACAGTATTAACCAATGTTTGAACACAACTGAGAGTATGTAGACAATAATACACTTGGAAGTTATTCCATGTTTCTGACTCCTTAGAGGCCCTTTTTCTATTGTTAAAACTTGGTGAACTTCTTTTTATTGAAACAGTTGCGTTGTTATCTACGTACTCGTAATTATGTTTAAAAATTTGATAATACTCTTAATTTATCCTGGTAGTCTTAGTTCAGTTCTCTAAGTTAACTGTCTAATAAGAAGATCATGGTATATAAAGTACTTATGGTGCCCTTCTTTTACTCTTCGTTGTTTTCAAAATTTCGACAATACTCTTCGTTTTTCTAAGTTAAACTGTCCAACAGTACATTCCATGTTCCCCAGATCCCCTGGAAGTCCTTCTTATTTTGTTGAAAATCGGTAAACTTCTCCTTATTGGAGTATAGAGTAAAAAAACATAAAAGAAGGAACATGAGGGGTCTGGAGGATATGGAATGTCATTATTTTCCATCCATTATTCTTGGGTGGTCCTTCTTTTAAGAGAAATGAAGAGTATAAACAAATGTTTCAACACACATTCTATGTCTCTCGGGCCATCTGGTGTGCCTTCTTTTATGTTGTTTTTGCTCTATTTCAATTAAGATAAATTTACCAATTTTAACAATAGAAGAAGAACGGCCAAAGGGTCTGTAAGGCACGAAATGTCCTCCAGGTGCATTGTTATCTGCAAACTCTAAGTTTTGTTCAAACTCTTAGTTTCTATAAGTTAAAGTGTACAACAAGAAAAGCATAGCCTGCAAAGTACCTGGAGGACATTCTATTTCCTCTAGATTCCTTATGGTACTTTTTTACTCTTAATTGTGTTCAAACATTTTGATAATATTCTTCTTTTCTCTAAGTTATGCTGTTCGTTAAGAAGAGCATAGTATACATCATACCTGAAAGACATTCCATGCCCTCAGACTCTGAATATCATTCTTCTATCCCTAAAATTCAGCAAATTTCCCTTAATTGAAATAGAGCAAAGCAACATAAAAGAACGAACACCAGGGGGTCTCTTAGTTGAGTTCAAAAATTATGATTATACTCTTCATTTCTCCAGGTTAAACTGTGCAATAAGAAGACTATAGCATACAAAATATCTGGAGTACATTGAGGGAAGTTTTAAGAATAAAAAAGAACCCTCAGAGAATCATGGGGTCTTTCAGGTACTTAAAAAAAGGTATTTTGTATACTATACTTTCTTTAATGAACAGCTTAACTTAAAGAAACGAAGAGTATTATCAATTATTTGAACGCAACTGAGGCTATGTAGATAACAATGCATCCTGAAGGTCATTCGATATCTCCCAGAGAAACGAACTGTAATATCAAAATCTTTGAACATAACTAGGAGTAAAAGTACCAAGTACTCTGTAAGTTATGCTCTTGTTGTTAGAACTTTACCAATTTTTAACAATAGAAGAGGTCTGGGGGACATGGAATGTCCTCCAGGTGCTCTGTTGTCTACATACTCCCAGTTGTGTCCAAACTTGTTGACAATACTCTCTGTTTTACTAAGTTAAACTCTTCAATAAGAAGAGCATAATCTAGAAAGTACCTGTAGGACATTTCATGTTTTCTAGAAGTCCTGGCAGTTCTTAATTGACTTTTAATTGGGTTAGGATAAAAACAACATAAAAGAAGGAACACTAAGGGGTCTGGGGGACATTGAATGACCTTCAGATGATTGTAAATTATGCTTTTCTGATTGAACAGTTTAACTTAGTGAACCAAAGTTTATTATCAAAATGTTTGAACACAACTAAGAGAACGTAGAACACTATGCACCTAAAGGATACTTCATTTTTTCAAATCCCCTGGTAGTTTACAAAGTACCTGGAGGACATTCTATGTCCCCCAGACCTTCGATGTTCTTTATTTTATGTTGTTTTTTTTTTTCTATTTCAATAAAAGGAAATACCAATTTTTGACAATAACTAACCGACTAAAAATCGGAAAAGAACGCAATAGAAGTGAATCGAAACTCTAGAAATTCTAAAGAGCGAATCTACTAAAACACGCATCGAGTATAAAACGTATCGCATCGGAGCGAAGCTGCAGTTAGTCGAGAGTCGTATAGGTTAGTTAGGAAGTGAGCTCAGAACGCTACAAAAGAAGCCACCAGTGGCGCGCCTTATAAATATTTACCCTGTCGTGTTCATAATAAATAGTAAATAATTTTATTTATTTTATTAATTGTAAATAATTATTAGTGTAAATAGTTTTAAATATTAATTTTAGTTAAATAAACTCTTTTAT
>JAUIMW010002979.1:0-10073 GCA_033557785.1 Enochrus cinctus | reverse complement strand
CGATACAACGTTCCGCTCATTTTATCATCCAAAGCTGTAATTTACCTTTTAAATAAATGATTATACGGCGGGAGATCAACAAACCAACAACCACCGACAGGTGGCGCTACTCACGTACACCTGGTTCTTGCCTAAACTTACCTTTAAAAATAATACATTTATCCTAATTTTACTTGTTTTACCCTTAAATAGCGTTAAATAAACATAGTAACCTTGCTTATTGGGAAATAATTGAATAACACACTATTAAAATGGGGAATCAAAGGTGTGAAACAACCTAACCTATAGAGGCAATATGTTGAGGATTAGAAGGGAAAATGGAATTGTTAAGGTGTTTTATATGATAGAAAAGGTGTTTTATCATAAATACTAAGTAAATAAAGACTTACTTGTTTAAATGCAGTGGTTTTTTATCGATTTCAAGGGAAAATCAAACGTGGTCGCCGACACAACTGACAGGAACGGCCGGTAAACTGACAGATGCAAGGTCAATTCCCATTGGTTCTCTTCTAGGATATAGGGATTTATATTTGAAAATTAAGCGCGCTAGATTCTTCTATATCTAATTATTTATGTATATATACTACTAATTAGATTTAGTTATATATAAACAAACATAAATAAACTTATAATGTGTGTTTGATTAATTAAACTAAAGTACCTCTTAGAATAAAATGTAAGCGTTAATTATTATTATGTTAAAATAGTATTTGTTTAAATGTTGTTAGCCCTTATGACGTCAGCGCTCGAACGGCAGCATTTGTTTTAAAAAATGATTTGACAGTTTAACGGACATTTTTGTTTCACGCGAATTTCTTTGATTGCACTTCAGGTTTTTTTGTTGAAACGCGAGTTTAAATGTGCATTATAACTGTTTTTTAAGTGCAATTGGCGTTTTGTAAGGGTGTATGAATAAATGGCAGTGTTTGTTTTTGTGTTAAAGTGATAATGTGAGTGAAATAGGGTGTTATGTGTTGTGAAGGTTATAAGTGTTTTAAGTTTAATTAGTGTTTTGAGTGTAATTAGTATTTTAAATGCAATTAGTGTTTTAAATATAATTAGTGTTTTAAGTGTAATTAGTGTTAAGTGTCATAAAGTTTTAAAGTAACAAGTGATTGCAAGTACAGGTGTAGATGCAGGTACGACGAGTAGGTGAGTACCTAAGTTTAATTTAATTTGGAGTGTGAGAGATAATAAACACCTTTTTATTAATAAATTCTGTTGTTAAAGTTTTAAAACAAGTCAAAAAATTGGATTTTTATTAGAAAATAAATTTTTCTTAAATGACAAATTTGAGTTAAGCGTGTGAAAAGTAATTGTTTTTTTTGGTAGTTGTCCAGCGCAACCTAGATGCACTCAATAATAACTTTTACGATTCCTGCAAACATAAAAAGTATTGTTCGAAAACATTGCGTTTATTTTAAATGTATGAAGTGTTACTTATTGAAGTTATTATCTTTGATTCTCTTGTTATTTAAATTTATGTGTTTTTTTTTTCAAAACGTATTACATATATTTTTGATTGTATTAATCTTTTTAATAACTAAGTGATTATTTAGAATTTTCTATATTCAATTATAAACAATGAAATTAAAAAGACAGTGTCTGTATAGTTTCCTCATATCATTGGAATTACAACCAAAATACTAAGACCTTTTGTACTTTTGCAATGTTCAATTTTCAATATTCTGAAGTATTTGCAATACGTAAAGTGTTCTATAATATTTTTTAAAGCCTTTTAGAATCATGTTTATTAAATTCTTCATTGTTATTTCTCAGTTCATTTAATAAGTATTCTTAATATAATCCGTTATATCTTTCACGTATGTTTGTTAGCTTTTCTAATAACTTACTTCTATTCGACATTTTTTTCATGAATTTAAATCAAAATTAATTATTTTTTTTTATTATAAGTTATTCTGATTGTGTTTTTTACATATGTAATATGTTTAAAAAAAATATCTATTTATTATAATCGTCTTAAAAATTTATTATAATAATTAATTTGTATTTTGTAAAACATCGATACAGATAATAGAAGTGTTTTTTTTATCTTCCGACTTCAATATGTGATGTAATCTGTCTTAATTTCGTATATTATGTTTGCAGTAAACAATACAACAATTCTTATTTTAAACAACTTTGTAACAAAATAATGTTTCATGACTAAAGTGTATAATGTATAACGGTTGGTCGTTTTATTTGATGTTGTTATAAGTGATGTTGTAAACGACACAATTATAAAAAAAATATTATTTTGTACGTTTTTAATAGTTAATTTTTTATCAAATAAATAGAACATAATAATTACTAAAACTATCACAATATTAGATCATTTATCTAAGTTATTATACACATTAACATCATTAAAAAATCAAATTAATACAGCACATGATACATACAAACAAATTATTTTGTGACAATAACTTAGAAAGAAACTATCATTTCTTGAAATTTTCGCTCATTTAACCAACACCAACTCATACAAATTATTCTCTAGAAACCACACAATAAATCAAATGTATTTCCTTTTCAAAATACACAAACAAAATTTACCCATACAACCAATAGTATCTGCCATCAATTCATTAAATTATAACTTATCAAAAGATCTCGAAAATAAAATAACAATTACACAATACACCATATTTTATTATCAGTAAATGTTACTGGTTACTTTATATTAACTGAATCTAACTGATATTGTAATTCAAATTACACATAAAAGATGGAACAACATAACTAAAACATAAACGAAAACATATAAAGTAGGAACATTGTCATGTATATAAAAACGTGAACTTTTTTAATATTTTTATTAAAACTGATCGAAAACTAATGATAATTAACATCCACATTTTATTATTATTTAACTAAACATTTTTCACTATTCTTTGCATCACTTCTACTATGTTGAAACCTTTTTGTATCCATTTGAAATACACACTTAATAAAATAGATCAGGAGTTAAGAAAAAGAGTTAAAACCTTCATTATTTTACAGAGAATAAATGTTTATAGTTATCATAACTAAACATTTATTTATCTATGATAAAAATGTGCAAAATATCTTTTTTTGTAATAGTAACAACGAAAATTGTCTTAGAAACAATATTATTAAAAATATGTTCATAATTTCAAACAATACATCATTATTTCTTGAAATTTAATTAAACATAGATTTTATATCAATTTACGTAAAAACACATTTTAATGTGAAAAATTTAAGTAAATTAATTTACCAATTTATGTTTTTTGCAACCTGAATTATATAGTCTTAATTCTTAGTGGACTAAATGGTCAATTACAAAAATTAATAGTGATAATCTATAATAATTTTAACTAATTAATCGTTATAAAATTTGCACGCATTGCAATACTTTACTATTTTCAGCCAGTTTGATCTACAAAAGATTGAATTTCATTTGCAAAAAGCTTAATTTCGTTTACAAAAAGGTGAATTTGAAGTACAAATTAAAAAGTAGTTTTCAAAATTAAAAACAAGAAATTTATATATTTACTTCTTCCAACAAAGTTAAAAAAAACACCAGAGGTTCTGGGGGACATTGAATATCTTCCAGACATACTGCTTTCTACGTACTTCTAACTTATATCTGAATATCTTGATTTTCTTTTATTAATTAAACCAACTAACAAGAAGAACGTGGGCAGCCAAACATCTGGAGAAAATTCCATGTCTCCCAGACTCTCTGGTGTCCTTTTCTAGTGTTGTTTTATTCTATTTACTGATAAATTGAGGTTCAGTAACTTTTTGTCATAAAAAACGAACCACCAGGGGGTCTGGGGGACATGGAATGTCCTCCAAGTATTCGACAAACTATGTTTTTCTTGTTTATTAGTTTAAGATAAACGAAGAGAGTTATCAAGGTTTTCAAATATAAATTAGAAATACGTAGAGAGTAGTATGCTTAGAGGGCATGTTATGTCTCCCAGATCTTCTGGTGTCTTTTTTTAATGTTGTTTTATTCTATTAACTGATATTGAACCTTAAGTTCAATGATTCTTTGTCATAAAAGACAAACCACCAGAGGGTCTGGGGGACATGGAATATCCGTCAGGCACAATGTCTTCTGCGTACTTCTAGTTTATATTTAAAAATCTTGATAACTCTCTTCATTTATCTCAATTTTATTTATTTTATCTAACAAGAAGAACGTGGATAGTACCTGGAGGTCATTTCATGTTTTCCAGACCTCTTGGTGGTTTGTTTTTTATGGCAAAGAATCATTGAACTTTAATATATAAGTTAATAGAATAAAACAATGTAAAAAAGGACACCAGGGAGTCTGGGGGACATGGAATGTCCTCCAGGTACTCCGTCATTTACGTACTTTTAATTTATATTTGAAAATCTTGATAGTTTTCTTTGTTTTTCTTAATTTAACCAACTAACAAGACACGTAGATAGTCAAATACCTGAAGGATATTTCATGTTCTTCGGAACCTCTGGTGTCCTTCTTTAATGTTGTTTTATTTTATTAACTAATAAGTTGAAGTTCAATAATTCTTTGTCATAAAAAACGAACCACTCTAATATAATATAATTATTCAGTAAAGCCAATCAAAACTAAATCATACTTTATGAACACAGTAAAGAAATAAATGATAAAATAAGTTAATTGCAAACATTTTGAATGGATATTTTATAAATGTAGGTTCAAACGTTGTTACAAATATTGACAATAATATAGTAAAATTTATTTCAACAAGTATTAGATATTCGCGAGTTGTATATACTAAATGCAGTGATAACATCTGAGTAAGAGCATTATTGTTCAGACTATGGATATAGTACTAAGTGTAAATTAAAACTATATGTTATTATACAAAATTCAAGTAAGCCACAACAATCTGTTTTATATTTGGACAAATTACTGTAAAATGAAATTTCCACTGATTATAAAACATTTACTTTACTTTATGCCGCGTGTTTCGTATCTGAAATTAGCTTAGTCTCGCATTTATTTATTTTTATAAGAATATTTGTTAAATTGATGTTGTTAATGTACTTGATGTAATGGAAAACACTTTTTTATTTTTGTTCCTAAAAAATTGACTATATTTATTATTATACGTAAATGTAAAATTTTATTCTATTTAGTGATTATTTCTTTTGTGTTTGTTTTTCTGTTTATTTTCATGTGAATCAGTCAATACATGATAACGAAAGATGTTTTCTATTTTTAAGTAAATTGGTAGTTTGTCGTTTCAGATTATGTTGTTTTAAATATATTGATAAATTAATTTACTTTATTTCTTTACACTAAAATGTTTCATTTAATTTTTTTAAAGTTTTATTTCTTTTTTAACTATTGTTGTAATTTCTTCTTGAATTTCACTTTGTATCTTGCTGGGTTGTATAACTATGACCATATGTAATACAACGTAAATTAACTAGCAAATAAATATTATATTATATGTTTGTTTCTAGTAATATTTATTCTGTTTTTTGAGGATAGTCAACTCAAAAATCTATAATAATAATTAATTTGTATTTGGACAAACATCAATGTCTAATAAGGATAATATTATGCTAGAAGTACAAATCGATAACAGAAACAATTTTCTGTACTTCTATAAATTAATTATAATTGTTTTTATTCCTACTTTGTATTACAAATACAGATATTCAATAAATTTTATTTTATTTCACTACATAACATTTTTTTTACATTTTGACATATATACGTATATTACAAATAATATTGATTGGTGTTTTGAAAATACAATACAAACGAAGAGAGTTATCAAGATTATTAAATAAAAATTAAGAGTACGTAGAAGACAGTACACTTGGGGGACATCCCATGTCCCCCAAACCTCCTGGTGTCCCTCTTTAACGTTCTATTCTATTAACTTATATGTTGTGGTTCAATGATTCTTTGTCATAAAAGAAGACTGAAACTGAGTCATAACTAAGTAACTCTTTAGTTATGGTAACTAAAGAAATTCTTAACATCTTTGGGAGTTACGAACACTTTAAAATAATATTTTTGACATAATAACTTTGATTAATTATTTGTAATATCTATATGTATCTAAAATATTATAATCAAAGATACACACATATAAAAAAACATGACGACTTGCAACAAATCTCAATAAATTAAAAAAATGATTAAAATATTGAAACTATTTATAAATTTTAACGTTCAATAGACCTTTAAGGTGATGCTATATGAAAAAAATATAACACATTAACATCATTAAATAATTAAATTGATATACTGAAATATAATTATAATAATAATAAACGTACAAAATAACATTTTTATTTGTAATACATATTTCTAATTAACCTAAAATTCTTGATGGTATTCTTAATTTATATAAGTTAAACCAACAAACATTAAAAACGTAGTTTGCTGAGCACCTGGGGAACATGGAACCCCCAGACCCCCTGGTGGTTCTTTTTTTATATTGTTTTATACTCTTTTTGATTAGAGGCATGTTTATTGGATTTTAACTTCAATAAAAAGAAGAACACCAGGGGGTCTGCGGGACATGGAATGTCCTCCAGGTATTTGGCTGCCTACGTTCTTCTTGTTAGTTAGTTAAATTAAGATAAACGAAGAGAGTTATCAACATTTTTAAATATAAACTAGAAGTACTTAGACGGCAGTATGTCTGGAAGACATTCCATGCCTTCAGGTCCTCTGATGATTCGTCTTTTATGACAAAGAATCATTGAATCTTAGTTTATTAGTTAATAGAATAAAACAATGTTGAAGAAGGACACCAGGGGATCTGGGGGACATGGAATGTCCTCCAGGCATACTGCCTTCTACGTATTTCTAATTTATATTCGAAAATCTTGACAACTCTCTTCGTTTATCTTAATTTTACCAATTAACAAGAAGAGCGTAGGCAGCCAAGTACCTGGAGGACAAAGAATCATTGAACCTTAGTTTATTGGTTAATAGAGTAAAACAGCGTTAAAGTAGGACACCAGGGGGTCTGGGGGACATGGAATGTCCTCCAGGCATACAGCCTTCTACGTACTTCTAGATTATATTCGAAAATCGTGACAACTCTCTTCGTTTATCTTAATTTTATCAACTAATAAGAAGAGCGTAGGTAGCCATGTACCTGGAGGATATTCCATGTCCCCCAGACCCCCTGATGGTTCGTCTTTTATGACAAAAAATCATTAAACTTCAACTTATCAGTAAATAGAATAAAAAAACGTTGAAAAAAGACATCAGAAGGTCTGGGGGACTTGGAATGTCCTTCAGGCATACTGCTTTCTATGTACTTCTAGTTTATATATGAAAATCTTGATAACTCTCTTCATTTTTTTTAATTTAATCAATTAACAAAAAGAATGTGCACAATTGATTTTAACTTGATTTGGTATTTGTTTCTATAACTTGCACTTAAAAGAGCTCCTACTTGTTTTTCATAAGTGAGTTCGCAATGCGTCAATTTCACATCTTCTTGCAAGCTCAAAGTATAGTACATTAAGTTAGATTATACCTTTCCCACTCACACAATAGGTGTTCATGTTGTACAAGCAAAGCAGCAAAAATTGTTAATTTGTGCAGTTTTTAGTATTCCGAAGCATTTGTACTATTTGAAATATTCTATACTGTTTTTTAGAGCTTTTATCACTTCTTAGTTCATAGGTTCTAATATTGAATTGGACACTACAGGGTGAAGCAGAACAGTTGTCTACTCAGAAAAATCTAATTTCAATTTATAATGTCACTCAGAATCCATTTCCTTTTTGTATAGCCTGTTGGCTCTTTTATACCCTTGAAAATACAAATATAAATTTTGGCCACACAGTTTATCATTCGTGATCGACTCTTCATTGCTATCTCTAATATTATACGTTTCACTTTGAATACTATTCTCTTTATTTTCAGATAATAGTTGTTCATTAGTTTTTTTAATAACTTATTTCTAATCGACATTTCTTTTATGAATTTAGTGCACAATTGGTTATTTTTTGATGTTGTTTATTCTTTAAAGATGTGTTCATGTATTGTTTAATGATTTTGATAAACCATATAATATTTTGATTATTTCAGAAACTATTAAAATACATAACAATAAAACTTTCTTTCAACTATAATAAAAACTGTATTTTCAAAGTACCTACCTACATTATTTAGTATTAAAAGTTTTGTATGTATTAAATAATAATTGACTGATTGAATTTAATTTACAAAAAGATGATTGAAAAGTGTAAAATCTGTAACAGACACCTAAAATAATTTAAGACAAATATTATTAGAAAAGAGAATTAAGAAATTAATGATGATTGAAGAGACAAAAATTTTTGTTGACACGTCGTAGAAAAAAATAGAATTAGGATTATATAATTCATACTGTAAAAAAATATAAATTCATAAATTACATAAATAAATGTTTTTATACGTTTTTTTTTTAACCATTGTTATAATTTATTGTATTTTCTCTTACATTTCGCTTCGGTTTTGCTGATATCAAACGCAACATTCATTAAATTACAACTGTTTTTAATAACTTTAATCACTTTTATTGAGATTGTGTTCTCTATTAAACATTTATGTTAATATTTTAGTTATGTCTTTTATTTTTCTATTTATTCTTAGAAAATACAATTGAGTTACATTCAATTTTGTAAACAGTTTTATTTTCGTAACATTATTTGTAGATGACAATTTTTTATTCAAAGATAAACTTAACTTTATATAAATATATCTATAATATAAAATAGTAGTCCTGCTCTTCTAGCATAATCTCATCTGTATTAGACTTCAAAAAACAAAATAAATTAATATATAATTATAAAGGTTTCAACTGCTTTTCTTAACTCCTTTTAATCTATTTTATTTATTATATATTTTAAGATTCTTATTTCGATATATCAATAAAAATCAACTTGTTTCTCTTTCTATTTAAACTAACAAGAAGAACATAGGCAACTAAGTACCTGAAGGACATTCCATGCTCCTCAGACTTCTTTTTTTACGTTGTTTCGTTCTATTATCTGATGTGTTGAGGTTCAATTATTCTTTCTCATAAAAAACGAACCGTCAGGGGGTCTGGGGGACATGGAATGTCCTCCAGGTATTCGGCTGTTTATGGTTTTTTTGTTAATTGATAAAATTAATAAAAACGAAGAGAGTTATCAAGATTTTTAAATATAAATTAGAAGTATGTAGAAGGCAATATATTGTTTAATGTATATTATAAAATGCTTTTATAAAAACTAAAAGTAATCAGCAAGATGATTAGTAAATGATTAATGGGTAATATATATATAAAATAGTAAAGTTCGGCACACCTACAACAAAAAGCAGAAAGAACAGAGTGTGTGTATTGTGTGTGTTCCGATAGAAAAGAATTTGGTTTGTGTAAAAAGGCAAAAGGCCGTCACCGAAGGCCATAATTCTTGTAGCAAACAACACCCACAAACAAGATAGGCACGTAACGTAAAAGGCAATATGTTGAAGGTAATGAAATTATGACGAATGTTGCCATAAATTCTGTTCCTGTGCTTCAAACAACCACATTACACCAGGATGGATATTATAACCGTCGAATGCTACTGCCATTTGTATTCATGAGTTAGTCAGTCAGTCTTTCTCTCCGCACTTTTCTCTTCTACCTGACCGACTGTGGACTGTCTTTGACCGATTCGATGCGAACCAAATGGGATGTCGGTGTTGGAGTCGGTGTCGGTGGCGCCAACCCGATGCGGTTCCCTTTCAGTTTAATTTCTTTTAATAAAGCCGATTTCTAATTGGTTTTTTGCTAATTTTACGACTTAAACTTTAGTAGTTCTTTAAAAAATTCGCAAGTACGGACGTAATTTAAGAAGAACGAAGACAGGCCGGGTCGTTATCGCCCCCGACGACAGGACCACACACTACGCACACATGTGCACGCGTGTCTTACTCAGTTACTCAATAAATTTATTGATTTGCTTAAAAGGTATGAATGGGAGAGTAATTAAGATACCTGGATGTAATCTCGTCGTAACGGGCAATTATAAAAAATACTTTTAATTAAGTTTAATCCAGGCGTTGGTATGTAATTACAACCTAAGGTGAGCATTATTTA
>JAUIMW010002978.1:0-10074 GCA_033557785.1 Enochrus cinctus | reverse complement strand
GATTTGGATGTGCATAGAAGCCTTGATTCTTCAGTAGAAGCAGAACAAGAAATAAACGAGCTTCAAGAGAAAAAGTTAGTTAAGAATATTTTGGGTAAGTTTAAAAATTCTGTGCTCCCAAAAGATGAAGGAAAGGAAGAAGTGGGCGAAACGTGCAAAGTGGAAGAAAATCACAATAACAAGACAATGAGATTTGAAAGTAAATCGGATGATGGTTTTCAAACTAAGGATGATTTGCAAAACAAAATAGGGGAGGAAAGTGAAAATAAAGTTGAAGATGTAACTGTTTTGGATGGCTCAGTTGTTTCAAGTATTAAGGAATTCGAAGTGTACAAACTTGAGAACGAGGAACTTCCCTTGCCAAAAGTGAAGAACTTAAAGAAGCTTTTCGATGTCAAAAAACCTAGTCAAAAAATGGCGGTTCATAGTCTTACGGCAAGAAGTATTTCCAAGCAATTTAGGCAGGAGTTAAAAAGCCAAGATTCTGAAGAAAAAGGTTTGTTTCATTAAAGTTTTTCATTTTTAATCTTGAAGCTATTATATATTTTTTCTTCTAGAAACTCCAAAAGAAAGTATGCTTGAGGAGGCTACTTTGGAGCAGGAATGCGAACTAAATATACCCGAAGAGAAAGTGGAAAATGATTTGCAAGTCAAAGAAAACCTGATGCCAGAGGAAAATATTGATGAAGTATTTCCCGTTGCCAAAAGTAGGATAGCATTTTTTGAAAATTTAAAACCCCATTAAGTTATCGAAGATATCATAAATGTACATACACATAATTACAATATTTATTTTGTTATTAATATATTAAAGAAATTCCAAAGATATTATATGTTGTTAACATTTCATAGTTATTTACATAATATTTGTATATACTTATTAATTTTTTTTAATATATTTTTAAAATGCCCAATTTGTTTTTTTTTATTTATGTCTCCTAAATTGGTTTAATGAACAGATTATAAATTGTATGTAAAGAAATATTTTTTATTATTAAATTATAACTTATATACAAGTCTATCAAAATTAAAGCCTATGCGAAATGTATTCCTTCACTGTTAAATGCATGTAGAAGTCTGAAAAAATAAATTGCAATTACACATTTTCAAAACCTCAGCAAATTTATTTGGCTTACTTTATAAAATCGTCTATATCCATTGTCCTAGCACGCATCTGGTCTGCTTCTGCCTTCTTCAAAATTTCGTCTATTTTATCCTTAATATTAAAATCTTCAGGTATCTCCTAAAAAAAAAGATGTTCATTGTTTATTACACACGTTAATTAGCAGTAATAACTTACTTTGTTATTTAAGCTACAATGGAGTTTGAAGTTCTTTTCGAGTGTTGCCTGCACCGATGTTTGTTTAAAAGCGCTAGATAAAGTTTTGTTTTTCCTTATAAATGCTATCCTTGTCATTCCATCCCATTCAGAGTAAGGTATAGGGGGAGGTGGGTTTCTAGGCTCTATCCTAACAACAGAAGATTCTACTTTCGGAGGCGGCCTAAAATTATTCTTTCCCACCTTCATCAACATGTCAACTCTTGCCAGCAATTGAGTGTTAACGGAAAGCCTACAGTACAGTTTATCCCCTGGTTGTGCCACCAATCTTTGTGCAAACTCCCTTTGAAACATAAGGACAGCACATCTGAAAAATGGTCTGTGAAGCAGCAGCTTAAATACTAGAGGCGAGGAGATTTGGTAAGGAACGTTGGCAACGCAAACATTAAAGAAAGGCCATTGGGTTTTTAGCGCATCGCCTATTAAAATTTCTAGTTTATGTTGTAAGTGCGTGCCCTGCACACGCTTCTGCAGTTCAGCAACCAGCCTCGTGTCAATTTCACAAGCGACGACTTTCTTGACGTTCTGCAATAACTGTACGGTCATATTACCCGTACCTGGACCGATTTCCAAAACGACATCTGTAGGTTTAAGCCCTGATTTTTCAATCATAGCAGTTATAATCATGGGATTTTTAAGGATATGTTGGCCAAAATCCTTGTTGAACATAATACCTAAACGCAATATTTTATTTTAAAGTTTTTGTTTTAAGAAAACACTTATTTTATACTAACCTTGCTTGGCGACTTCATTATGAATTCTACTTTTCTTCTCCGCTTTGATTTTCGGCATTTTGTTTGGATTAAAACGTAAATCAGCTACAATGTTGTATTGATAACATTTACACGTGAGTTTTGACGTTTGATGACATAACCTCACATTTTATTCAGTTTGACAGGATTCTGTAAAGTGCCTCAGGTACCCAGCATCATGTTAACAAATAGTTTGCTATATAGAAATGTCATAATGTACTTCTTATGAAATGGCAAAGGATTATGTCACAAATACGTTATTATTAGCCACAATCTCACTAAAGCTATTGTTCGTCCGAGAGAAGTTTGCAGTATTTTGGTCTTAACGTAAGATAAATATTAGAAATAATTGTTTTTCTGAAGTTTTTAAAGTTTAATTACCAATGGATTTCGAATCACAAGTTCATCATCAGGGTAATCTTCAAAATTATATATAAATTATAATAAATGAAATGAGAAAACAAGTTTCACCAATTAATATCGTCATTAAATATAAAAATGACCAGGACGAAGGAGTCTTCAGAAACATTTTAGGAACATAACCTAATATCTACTTTAATATTCAACCTGGAATACGCTTTCAAATCTCCACAATGAAACAAATTTTTTCAGCAGTGAAGCAAATGTCAATAAATTCAATTGCGAGCGAAACTGCGAGCATAAGCAGCTGCATTTTAACACGCTTATGAATACCAAACAAAGCAGATATCAATAAATGTAATTGTGAGTGCTTATGCGAGTCAACGAACAGCAGAGTTTATAGGAGCAGCTGTTCTGTTTATATGGATAAAAACGATCATTTTGTGAAGCTTGAAGTATATCTGTGTTCTGTAGATAAAAGCACCGTAAAAACAAATTGCTTGAGGAAGGCTTCAGACAAGAATGACCAATGACTCTGCAGCTCTCTAAAATTTTGTAGGTAACCTTGTCTGAGGCTACTACGCTTTATCTTAACACAGCAATCAAAAAGTTCGTAGAACTAATAAAACAACTTTTATGCAAAATCCGACCACATATTTTTTATATGTATATTAATCAACATACCATAAACTCCTCCAAGAGTTATATAATTTTTCAAAATATATTTTCTTTGATTTTTACGATCTTTTTCAGAAATTCTTGTAATGTGATCACGTCATTAAAACTAAAAGTAATTAAATGGATATATTGCTACTTTATTTAAAATGAAATATAAAGTAAATTCCAAGCACGAAATAAACTTCTATTTTATTTATTGTTACATGCTAATTAGAACGTTATTTGTTTATACAAAAAAATTTTTTTCGTTCATTTTTCCACATGTGTGACATGGCTTGTTTTTAAAATAACCGTTAATGGAAAACTTTTGTTTATTCTTATTTTCTGTTTTACATATATGTATTTAATCGTTCATTTTTTTATTATACAGATTCATTCTATTATGGATATTTTGTTTTACATTATTATCACTTTAATTTCTAAGTGATATTTTCTTCTATATATCTGTTAATTTATTATTTATTTCGATATATTTATTATAACATATCAATTACAATGTTGTTATAAATGACACTTATTTTTTTCTTTTGTGTAGTTTATTGTTTTTATGTATATCATCACATTCATTAATTTGTTTTTACTTTTTGTGATCCGTTTTTTTTTGTACCATTTTGTTGATGTATTTTAGTTTTTATGTTTTATTGTAATACCAAGAAAATTTTATTGTGTTTTCCAATTGCATATGCAAAAAGAAGTTTTGCATTGAGTGCATCGAATTTTTCTACTGTTTCTTTAATTTTTTTGTCAATTGTCATAGTCATAGATGTCGCTTTATAACGAATAAACGTATTGTATATCGTGTCGTTAAAAACGTTCGACTTACATATAAAATTTAAAAACTGAAGCAATATTTTATTGATCATCTTGGTGCATTATTCTGCAAAATGGGATTCACTAAGGGCGAGATGTGAGCGCTTTTTGTGAAAATAACACACTAATTATTAAATGAGAAAGTAAAAAATTTTTATTCAACGTATTGATCATTGCTTTCTTCACATTTTGACCACCTTTCTGATAATTTGTGGATATCACATAGAAATGTTCGTCTTTTGAAGTAAACCAATCAGATAACCAATTTTCGACTTCTTCGAAGGAATCGAAATGCTGCTCTGCCAATGCGTGTCCCATCGATGAATACAAATGGTAGTCGATAAGGGCTAAGTCTGGTGAATACAGCGGGGGTGGGGATAGCAGCTCCCAGCCGAGTGCTTTGATTGTATTCTGAACCGGTTTTGCTTTGTATGCAGGCACACACGACAGTCGTGTAACAAAATTACTTCTCTTTCTGGTCGTTTTTCGATCAAAGCTTGGTTCAAATTGATCATTTGTTGTCTGATTAGTATTAACAGTTTCACTACGTCTTTGAAGCTCGTGCTACACCACACCTTTCTGATCCCACCAAACACAGAGCATTACCTTCTTGCCCAATCGATCTGGTTTTGCATTCGATGTTGATGTTTGCTCCGGATTAACCCATGATTTTTTCCGTTGAGGATTCTTAAAATAAAACTCGATGCAAAACTGATTTTCTTTAATGTCTTTGAAGCAAAATTTCACAAGTGTTTTTTTCGGGTTTTCATCTGCCTTTCGTACAATTCATGAGGCGCCCATTTTCCACACTTTTGGATCTTTCCCATAACCTTTAAACGGTAAGATATTGTTTGCTGTGCAACATTTGCTTTTGACTCAAAGTATCTTTATCCAATATTGTTTGCGTCTTCATACTTTTTTGGTGGCTTTCCCGTTCTTCATTTCTCACATCAAAATCATTATCTCTGAACCGCTGAAAGCATCTTTTTCATGTTGCTTCTGATAGAGCATGATCACCATACGCCTCGACAAGCATTCGATGCGACTCTGCAACACTTTTCTTCAAATGGAAACAAAAAATTAATGCTTTCCGCAAATCATCACTTTGTGGTACAAAATTCGACATTTTTAATAAGATGAGAAAATATTATGTTGTTTGTTGAATGACTTGATATATTAAATATGTTTAACAGATATCATACAAAAAAAAATAAGGCTAATTCATAACAAATGTTCCCTATCGGCATATTTGTATCTTAAAGCTCAATTTATACCAATATACCTGGTAATAAAAGAGAAGGCAAAAGAAATATTTTTGAACAAACATGGCGAGTGTCAGTTTTTGTTAGAGAGCGTAAAAACGAACATAGTGTCGACCAGTGAAAAACAGTCATTGAAATACCATATAACAGAATATCAAAACTGGAAAAAGAAAATAAAATATTAACAACAAAATTACACAACTTGGAGTAGTACTCTGGGCGTACCTCATTGCGCGTTTTTGGCGTTCCCGAGGAAAATGACGAATATGTTAAAAACAAAATTATGTACGTAATTAACAATAAAATGAAATTGTGTCTACCATTTTATTAGTTTATCTTCATGTAATGCAGCTTTCTGTTTTTTTTTGTGAATGCTTGTGTTGATTGTGGAACATGCTTTTGAGGTAGAATTATCAAATTTCATAACTAAATATCCAATATTTTTATTTTTAATAATTTTATTATTCTTCGTCCAACTTTTATATTATTTTCACTCTTCCTTGTTGACATCGATACAATCAGATAATTTGATAGATGTCAAATAGTCAACGTAAATCATTCTTTCTCTTGCCCCTGAAAAATCACTTCTGATGTGCCGCAAGGTTCTATCATTGTTCCTCTTTTCTTCACTATTTACATATCCCATATCGCAAAATATATTAAGCTTTCTAATATACATATTATAGCGTGAAAAGTTTGGGTCTAGTTTTGGATAATTCTTTTCTATTTGCCGATCTATAACAGTACGCATTCGCAAGGCATACATTAAATATTGTGTGATAGTCTTGTTCTGTCTCATTTTAATCATTGCTACGTTGTGTATGGTCCCTGCTCGACTGCGTTTGATTCCGATAGGGCTCAGCGTATTCAGAATGCTTGTCCGAGATTTATTTATGTAGTTCGTATGAACGGATAGCCGTAAAATACATGGTCTGTGCTTATGAAGGAAGCTGACAAGTACAAAAACGGATAGTGTCTGTGTTATTTCTGTTTTGTCAGAGAGCTGCCTTATAATTTATTTGAATACAAAATATTGAGATTGATATTCAAATTAGAATGAAGTAATTTCTATTGTGGTTGTTTTACCGTTCGGCGTCACTCGTGCTTGTACGATGATAAACATATAAAATATACTTATATTGCGGGAAAAGTTTTAATTGCAAATTTGAAATAATTACAACAAACAGTATTTTTAGAGCTTTATGGTTTATTACACGAATTTTCAACATTTTTACTACAAACAAACATGTTTTACACCTACTTTCTAATTAAATAAATAAATATTTTTTCACCAACTAAACTTATATTTACAAAACACAAACAAGTCGAATGAATTAATACTGTTATCCTCCCTGCCCCTAAAAATTCAAAACATTATTTTTAAAGTTTTTATTTAAAATGTTTCTTTTATACCTGAACAAAATAATCTTCTACAGCTGCGACTTTACTCGCTCTTGCTACGATTCCTCGGGCCGGTGGTTCCATGTCGTGAATCATCCTGTAAACTTCAGATCTTTCCAAGTGGTCCATTTTCTTCGGAGGTGGCTGGTACTTCAAGAAATTAATTCTGCAACAACAATAGTGGATAATTTTTAAATTGTAAAAATTCCCTTAAATTAATATAAGATAGAACAAATTCAACTTACTTTTTGTTCTGGATTGTTTTACTTGGTACCATAAAGCAATTGCTCACTCTGAAAACGTCATGGGCTAAGTTGCTAGCATGCTTTACACAAGAAAACCGGGTAAGGTGTTTTTGGAAAAGTAGGCAACAGTATAAGCTCCTCATTTGTCCAACTTCACGTCCGTTTCTTATAATGCTGCTTCCTTTTTCAAAAATACCTTCCCTTGAAGACTGTACCTGTAGACGGGCAGCACAATTTGGGACCAGGGCCAAATATTGTTCCAGTGGTTCACCTGAAAAGAAGAGTTCGTGATTATCATGCTTTATTTCAAGCTATGCCTACCCTTTTGTTCGACCAACGAGAACTTCAGAAAACGTTTCGATAGTGGAAGCTATTTTATCATCAGACATTTTAGGAGCTCGGAATTTTGGACAAGCGTCGTCAGGTTGGGACCATCTTCTACCACCGGGAAGAATAATGGGCCGTTCTAGAGGAGTTAAGGGATTTGTTGGCCGTTGCTCTATGCGCCTCTGTTGAAACTCTTTTATTTGCTCTAAATCCTGTTTGGCATTAACTTTTAATATTTTACACTTTAAAAATTATTTTTTAGTTACCTTCTGCAGTTTAGCTTCTTTCTCTCGTAAAATCCGCCTTTCTTCTCGCTCTTCCTCGGTTAGCCCAGCATCTGGATCAGGTTCTGCTTCACTTGTAGCTTTCTCCTGCTCTTCGTTCGCCATTTCGACTTTCCTCTTTTCTTCCTCCTCATGCAAAACTATCAATTCTTCTTCCTCTGGTTTTTCTTCGACCGTTTTCAAGCCACCCTGGGAATCATCCATGGTAACTTCTCTCTCAGTTATGTCTTCTTCAGTTGTGGTGTTTTCCGCGTACGAGATTTCTTCGGCAGACACTTCTTCGCTTACTTCCATTTGAGATTGCGCCGAGGAACTAACAACAATTTTTTCTAGTTGTTGCGTAACCACACTTAAAGTTTGTTGGATCGCGGAAGGCAGTTGCGCCAAGGCCATCAGTTGGGCTTGCACTTGCGCTAGTTGTTCTTCCAGCGATTGGGAAGCTCGCAGGGCCGATTGCCTTGCTTGAAGCTGGGCGAACTGCTCCTCCAAACTTTTTGTGGTTTTCGCTAGTTCTTCGCTTATTTGAAGCGTTTGCCTTTTGTGCTGTTCTACTTCCGCTTCTTCTATAATTTGATCCACTATTTCACCTGCTTCTTCCACGGTAACTTCTGTGCTTTCTTCCATGTGGATTTCTGCGTGCGCTTCGGAGTATTGCGCTTCCATATGCTCGTGTTGCGCTTCCATGTGTAGTTCTTCACGAGTTTCAGTATGAGATGTTGATTCACTTATTTCGATTTCTTGTTCGGTGGCTAAATGGTTCTCTATAGATTGAAGCATTTCTTGCACTGTGTTTGTCTCCATTGTGCTTTCCGAGCTTTCCGAAGGGTTTCTTTTCTTTTGTTTTTTAATGATAACTCTGTAAGGGGGTGCTTGAGGTGCTTCAAGTTCTTTCTTTTTGGGTTTAGGCTTGGGTTTGTTGGGTTTTTGAAGAAACGTGGACCACTGCTTTTGTTCAAGTTTTGTTTCGCTTTCTCTCGATTGTGTTTCTATAGTTTCGAGGACTTTGCTTTCGGAAAGGTCTATTTTGTTGAAATTGACGCCGATGACATTTTGGTCGGGGAGGACTTCAGCTGCGCCTGATATTATTTGAGCGATGTCTTCATCTGTTAGGTTTAAGTCATCTTTGGGATGTTGAGGTGGTTGCTTGGTGGTGGATTCTTCTTGTTTATTCTCTTCTATTACTGGTGGGACAAAACCTTCTGGATCTCTTCTTACGCCGAGGGTTAAGTCATAGCCTGCTGATAAGATGACGTCGTGGGCTTCTGTGTGAGTTAAAGTTGCGGTTGGTTCTTCGTTTATCCTGACTACGAGATCTCCTGCTTTTAGTCCTGCACGGTCGGCTATGCTGCCTTCTTCTACCTGTAATATTAAGAAATTAATACAAGTGAATTTTCATTCACGTAATGAGCTTCTTCAAGGTTTATTGCATCTAAACCAAAGGTCGAGGTCAAGTAATCTTATTTATGTAAATGCCACTGCAGGGAATGTAATCAACTGAAGCACAAAAGAACAAAATAAAACAAAATTGTATCTACCTTGAAAAACTTTTTTTGTTTTTAGAGTAAACGTTCTTTAGTGAATGTAATTTCGCTTGGAGGCACTAATATGCTACAAATATAATAGTCGATTGGATAAACATTCAAAGGACAGATTGACATAAACATGTTTATGGATGTCTCTAGAAATACGTTTTGAATACGTAATAACCAAAGATGCCAGGATCATAGTAATTGTGCCAAAACACCTGGTGAGCTTTATCCACAACCATTTTTTGTATATTTAAAACAAAACCCCTTTTAATTTTTTTACCTTGATTACAGTTAGAGGCTCTTCGAATTCGGCTCCTCCGGTTAACCTGAACCCCCAGGGTGTGTTACCAGATTTTTCTAGGTGTATTTCAATTGCCATTTAGTTAAAAGATATGATTAAGCAACAGACCTATTTTTAAACCAAAAGTACCACTCTTTTAATAAACTGACAGCACTTTCAGATATGTCCACTCACTGATATTTAGATTGGAATATATGTGTCACATCATTGTTATATTAGGATTACAGGTCTTGTCTAAGTGCAATCGATGCGATGCCGATCTGAACTGAATCTATTGTTGCACGTCGATGATCACAGCGACCCTCAAAACCATTCTAGAACAATCAAGTTCATCTATAGTGCAAAAATACATACGTTTTTTAAGTTTCGTAGGTTAAAAGTTCAAATACCTTTTTAGAATTTTGCATATTCAAATTTGAGTTATGTGAAAATTTATTATTATAATGTGACGACAGACACCTGTACAAATATTTTGCTCGTAAAAATCGGTGTTGTTTTTTTAAAATGCAGCTTTGTTTATTTTTCAGTGTTATTGTAAACTTCCTTTTTAAGAGATTAAACCAGCATTGCTCGAAATATTAATCTCGTTATTTATAGTGAAATGTTTTTACGTACGAATGCAAATGAAGGTATAATTATTTTTACATTAATTACATTTCAGGAAATTGGCTGTTCTTATTTTCTCTCGATAAACTTGTAGCATGAGGGTCTCGATAACAATAGGAAATGAAAATGTGTTGCATGCATTTTATAATATAATTTTTTACTTTGTGTACTATTGTTTTT
>JAUIMW010002977.1:0-10074 GCA_033557785.1 Enochrus cinctus | reverse complement strand
AAAAAAAATTTAAGGGGTCGAAGGAGGTAGTGGTACATAACCATTAGAACCCTTAGTCTTTCTTTGAAAAATGTTAAATAATTTTATAATACAAAATATATTAAGAATGATATATTGCAAAACATTTATTATGTTTTTGACAATTTCTCTTCTTGCGTTTTTGGGTTGTATTTTACTGTTTACCTTTTGCATCTTCTTCTCTTATGGTTTTTTTTCCAAGACCATAGGAAAGTCTTCCTTTCTCTGATAAACATCGCACAGTTGCTGTTTCTTCAGCTTTATTTGTTCTTCCAGAGACTAGAAATTGTTGGAAAGAAATTTTCCCTTTTATCTTCTCTTTCTCTCATTTGTTTTATTTGTGATCTAATTCATATAATCCCAACAGCTAGTATGCCCATAATGATGCCATTTCTGGACAAGGGAAACTGATTTTGGAGCCATCTTTCAAAGTTTTATTGACAGACATTCCAGAGTCATCGAAGTGAAAAAGTTATTTTACTATAGAAATTAGTATTTTTACTGCACTTTCACCAAGAGTTCACCATCAGCACCATATTTCATGTCACCTATTTACTTGTATATATCCTCATCCAAAACCTCTTCAAATACAGGTTTTGCACTTCAAATTCACCCTTTTGCAAATCAAAATGAACTAATTGTTGGAAACCTTTTTTAAGAAATGTAAAAATGCACGTAATATCATCATCACATATGAATTAACTTATAAAATTGTTATTTTAATTTCAGTATGTCCTTAAACACAATGCTAAAGACTGGTTGGGCCCCGAAGATGCTCCACTGGAAGGCTTTTCATGGAGGGGAGGTTCAGAAAGAGACACTACCGGAATCCTCATGTGGTCAGAAATCTTCCTTTCAGACCTTCCATCAGGGGAAAAGGTAATTTTAGTATACGAACTGAAACTCTAAAAATAATTTTTTTGCAATGTTTAGGTGGCAATTATTTTGTTAGACACACAAGGAGCATTTGACAGTGAAAGTACTGTACGAGACTGCGCCACAGTGTTCGCTCTAAGCACCATGATTAGTTCTGTCCAAATTTACAATCTCTCTCAAAATATTCAAGAGGATGACCTTCAACATTTGCAGTTATTCACCGAGTATGGAAGATTAGCTTTGGCGGATACCGGAAGGGCACCTTTTCAAAGGCTTCAGTTTATCGTGAGGGACTGGAGTTTTCCCTACGAAGCCGAGTATGGTGCGGTTGGCGGACGGAAAATTTTAGATAGAAGATTGACAGTTAGTGATAAGCAGCATCCCGAATTACAGTCATTGAGAAGACATATCACTTCTTGTTTTTCTGAAATCGCCTGCTTTTTAATGCCTCATCCTGGTCTTAAAGTTGCTACCAGCCCTACGTTTGATGGCCGCCTTTTAGACATTGACCAAGATTTCAAAAAGAATTTGCAAGTATTGGTGCCTATGCTATTGGCTCCCGAAAACTTAGTTCTTAAGAAAATTAACGGTCAAAAAGTTAAGGCAAGAGATTTAGTGCAGTACTTTAAGTCTTACATACAGATTTATAGCGGCAATGAGCTACCAGAACCCAAATCTATGCTTGTGGTATGTTTTGAATTTATTAAATTGTTTAATTGAGAATTTTATTTTTTTATTTTTTTTAGGCAACGGCTGAAGCTAATAATTTATCGGCTGTTGCGGACGCAAAAGAAGTATATGTTCAGTTGATGGAGGATGTGTGTGGAGGTACTAAACCATATTTAAATACGGCTACTATGGAAGCGGAACATAGGAGAGTAAAGGATAAGGCACTGCATCAGTTCCACAGCAAGAGAAAAATGGGAGGAGAAGAATTTAGTGAAAAGTATAGGGAACAACTTGAAAAGGTTATTTTTAAATAAAAATTGTGAAATTAGACGTTATGGTGTTTTGGTTTTAGGACTTGGAGGATACATTTATGCAGTTCAAATCACATAATGAAAGCAAGAATATTTTCAAAGCAGCTCGGACTCCGGCTGTATTTTTCGCGTTGGCTGTTCTGTGTTATATTGCATCAGGCGTATTTGGCTTGTTCGGAGCATATACATTAGCTAATGGTTTTAATTTTATTATGGGAGTGTCACTTCTTACTTTGGCACTGTGGGCATATATTAGGTAAGTTTTTTTGGTGATTTTTAATTATGGAAGGTAATGTTTTTTGCTTTATAGGTATAGCGGAGAGTTGCGGGAAATAGGTGTGCAGATAGACGAAGCAGCTAACTTTTTGTGGGAAAATGTAAGTGAAGTTATAGCATTTTTAGTTGGAATTACGCTAACAACTATTTTACTTACTTACCTTATTATTAAATACATTCGTAGGGACGTATGTAGCAAAGAATAACTAATATAATTGCAATACCTATGTTGTGTAAATTTTATTAAACTAAAGGAACTTGTCATAGTGCTCAAAAGACTTCTTTTTTATTGTTATTCATTGTTGCATTATTGTTTTATAATAATACATTTTTGTGACAAGGTCTTTTGGTTCCTCATGATACCCTTGAAATCCTTCCTTCTCCCTGTGGTGTAACAATAAATTTAGGATTTGCTTAAAGGTATAACTAAATTAGTGTCCTTTTGTTTAAAAAAATTGTTGGGCTGATATTATTGCTTATTATTTTTACCATATATAGTTTTTTTTTAATTTATTTATTTTTTTATTAGTACAAAATATTGGAAATTGGTCTTCAAGAGAATTATGCTGTTGGTACCTTGAACTAAAGAGCAAGTAAAGTGTGATATTTTTCATCCCTTTTAAAGTAATTAATTAGTTATGTGTTTTGTTTTCCTTTTTAATTTAACTTGTGAGAAGTCTCTTTGTAAAAATCACATTTTCTAATTTGTTTATTTTACTTTAATTATCAGTCCAAAAATTTTATTAATACATAAAAATATATACCATGAAAATTTTCTAAAATAATATTGATTTTATAGCATGCTTACTTTAAAAAGCGAAAAATCAGGAAACGTATGTACTAATTTACCAAAAATCTGTTCTTAATGCACTTTTTATTTCTGTATTTTCTTTGCAACCTTTTTTGTGTGAATATTTTCACTTTTGCAGAAAAAACCATATGAGATTTTAAGATTATTTAAATAAAATATTCACGCAAATTCTTTAAGGAATGTTAAATTGTTGTCTAGTAAATAAGTATATTTTTATGTATACTTGTGATTTTGTGTGGTGATTGAATTATTTTAAAGAAAAAACTTAATAATAATTTATATTTTTCAGTGCATGAAGCCCGTTTACCAAAATTTCATAGAGAAAAATATGCAGCAGATGGCTGTACAAGCAGCTGAACGAGCTGTTAGCAATAGCACCTCGATTGCCAATGGAAAACTCCACCAATCGTGATGGTAAAACTACGCTCTCTAGTCCGCCATATAATCCTAAAATCTCCAGGTTCAAAGGCAGAACTACCAAATACATAAATTATAATTTTGATAATTTTTATTTTGCACCTTTACTTAATCTTCTAACAAATTTCTAAACAACTTCTATATTCCGTAAATTATTTTAAAAATTTTTTTATTAACAAAATTTGTTTACGCTTAACTAATTTACCTTAATAGCATATATGTATTTAAGAAATTTTATTTATTGTACGTTTTAATTGTTTGTGTGAATAAATTTAGTACAAAATTGTTTTAAAAAAATATATAATCTTTATTAGTGGATAATGTTTTAAATTTACTTTCATAAATTTAAATAAACTTGTATATATTATCGTATTGCGGTGCATACTTTAATTAATTTTTTTGGTCATTCTTGCCAATTGTAAATATTACAAAAAAAGTATTGATTTTTGCCAATTACTTTTGGTAGTTCTGTAGAAACCTTGTGATATCCTAGGGCAATGCTGGTATTAATATATACAATTTATTTTAATATTTTTCTGTATATATGGTTTTGGTAATAAAATAAGTAATTTATATCTTAACCAATCAAGATTGTTACGGTTTTAATTAAAGTTTTTTCTGAATTTGAAATATCGTTACATGTGTAATCACTGTTATGTACAGATTGCAATATTTTGTTTGTTGACAATTAAAATTCACAGGTGAACATATATTTATGGTTATTTGGTATTTTGTTTTTATACCGTTATTAATTTTTTATTAAGGTTTGTGAGTTTATTATTAATTTTGTTATTTTTATTACGCCCACAGTATAGAGATTAAATAATATTAATAGCTTTGTATTGAACACTCTGCAGCGTGACAAAATTGAGGAGCTTTTGTATTGTTTCGAACAAAACTATCGTTCAATTTTGTGCCAAAACACAAGTTTTAAGTCAGACTGACGTATTTTTCTATTATAACATTAACATATCTACACATTTCAAGAATTTTTTACCATTGTATTGCCATTTTTTACTAAAAAAACTATTATTTTGTTTTAATAAATTATTTTAAAGTTTATTTTTTTGTTTTTTTTTTAAATTTTTTTTTTTATTAGACAGAAGCACCCATCGTTGATTTTTATCCTTAAAGCAGATTGCCCATTAAACAGGTAATATCCTAAATAATTTCTTAACAATGAAATGTGTAGTTTACAATTAAACCTTAATTTTGTTTCGAAGCACATCATGCCTCTATATATGTATTTTAATTATTATTATTTATGATTTTTTTAAAAGACTACTAAAAGTCATATGTTAATTAGCTTAACATGCTGTGAATGTAGATTTTAATTACACTTTAGATTATTAACATTAAATATCATTGAAAAAAATATATATAAAAATATACAGTAAGATACTAACATTGCAAATAGCATATTCTACTCTTCTATAATCACCAGAAGTGCCTAAAATTCTTCCAATTTGTTCTTTCTCGTAATATAATTAAATGTCTTGTGATTGTTTTCGAAGTTTGTCGTGTTTATATCCGAGTACCCTATTTAAAAAGAAATTGAAAACAACACCAAAACTAAAATAATTTCGTTACTGTACTTGACTAAATGTATGCACCAAAGAACTTGGAAAAATTCGGCACCCACATTTCTTTTCTAATAGGGTATCTGGCATTCGATGGTTTGTAATATAATGTCTAAAATTGTATAGTTAGTTATAGAATTTCAATAGGTATATATGGTAATTGTGAAGTTTCAGTAATTGAAGAGATATATAAATTTGTTTTCATTTGTTTAAAAAAAAAGAAGTATATCTGTGAAACTACCGCCTCTTGTCGATTGTCTATTTTCATTTTGAAGCACAAATACAAATGTATCGTAAACGAAAAATTTTAAGCACACGCAATTTCAGTCTTTAAAAAATGCATTATATAGAAAATCTACCTAGATGGGATCAATGATTTTATAAATTTTCAATATAAAAACAGAATGCATTGGCCCTCTACAAAAACACAGTATTTCCCAAACCTAAATTTAATTTGGTCATAAAGCTTTTGTGGATTGAAGTAAACTAAAAAATATACATAATATTGTATTAAAATAATAAAAGGAATGTTACATGATATGTGAATATACTGTGTAGTTACATGAAATTATATATTGGGCCAAAATTGTACAAAAATCAAATTTTGAATTAATTGTAATGCTCAAAATTTATTTAAAATTAATACGTTTTATTGTAAAATTGAAAAGCTAATGTTAAATTGTAAGTTTTATGGGAAATCATATTTGTTTGATTTCAATCAATAAATTGATATTTTTATATTGTATGTTTAATTATTTCACTTTTTTAATGTAAATATAGGTTTTCCTCCTTCATAGTTTTTGTTTTGTTTTAGTGAGAATCCCACTATTTATTTTTGTAATTACTTGAAAGTATTATTTAAGAAGAAAAAAAACTCAACGAAATATAAAATTTATTTCATTATAAATGCATAGCAAATTTATACATTGATATTTTTTATATACCAAACATTAAATTTACATTAATAATTTAAATGACAATTATTTAATTTAGAACAGATTTTTCACTATACCCAAACATTTTTCTTGCCATTTCTTTACACTTTTGATTTTCTTCTTCCAGTCCTAATTTAACAGACTTAAGTTTTTCTAAAGCTGCCTTATTTCCAGGGTCTACCAACAGTAATTTCTTCAAAGCCTTCTGCGCTTCCTCAAACTCACGAACTTCAACAAAAGCTGCTCCAATTTTATACAAAGCTTTTTCATTATCAGGCTCTTCCTCCAGCACTTTTCGACACAAATAAATAACATACTGGTAGTCCTTAGATCGCAAATAACAAGATGAAAGGTTATTATACAAATTAACTCGAAGTTTTGTGATTTCCTCAACAGGAATTTCATCTATTGCCAAAGGAGCATCTTCTATTGCAATAGGTATAGAAACGAGAAGTTTGATTCCTTTACTAAAATGGTGAGAAGCATCTGAAACGTTAGAGCCAAATAATTCTACCCCTCTGTTTTTGTGATGCAAAGCCAAATCATATTTCTGCTTAGCTGACCATTCATAAATCAATCCTCTCGATTCAAATTTTTTTAGCTCCAGCGTAAATCTAACAGGGTTTTCTAAATTAAATTTTATTTCGGCTACTTCACCCTGCAGCATAGTTTGCAAAACTTTATCTAACAATCGACCAAAAGCAGTATCAATATCACCTATAACTACAGGTGCATTATTGTACTTTTCTACATCTACACTGATCCCCGTTAAGCTAGAAATAATAATATAACACTGACAGTGTTCCGTGGGCTTGGGCCCCCACGTTCCAATTTTGATTATAACTTTATTTATAAGCCCATCGGGCGAATTCCAATTATGCATTTTTCCACAATTAGCACTCTGATTCCGTTATGAATTTATTGTCTAAAATTTCTAAAGTCAAATTATAGTATTCTTCTGCTACAGTGTCCTTTAGTGCAGTTTTACTAGGTAACTGTGGCTTGCAATCAACTATATATTGGTCTGTCGTTCGATTTTGCGTTAACAGCAGATGCAATATAGATTGGCAGCCTTGCCAAGGGTTTTTAACTACGATTCTTCGTATCGGCCACTGAAGCACGTAAAGCCAAGTGCTTGACAATTGGGGGAAGTACCTGTATATAGATGTTTCTACGTTACCCGGATCTGCACTATTAACAATGATGTTAGTTCCTAAAAAAAATATATAACAGAATAATTCCAAAGAAGAATAATTAATATACTCACTTGCTAATTTTTTAGCTAAATATTTTGTAAATAATATCAACCCTAGTTTGGAAGCTGCGTAGGCAGTTATATGACCTCTCTCTTCAGTTTGACATTTCAACAAGGCTTTTAAATCATAAGTCGTGGCGTAGTGGTGTGCTTGTGATGATACATTAATTATTCTAGCGTGTTCGGCTTTTTTCAAAAGTTTAAGTAAGTGATGTGTTAGAACAAAAGGGCCTGGAAAATTTTTAATATACTAATACTCAAATTAAATTTTGGATTATAATTCTTACCTAAATAGTTCGTTTGCAAGGTTAAATCAAACCCATCTTCAGTTAGTTCCTGAGGATGGTAGAAAACTCCAGCGTTGTTGACAAGTGCATAAACTTCTTTAAATTCAGAACTGACACTTTTAGCAAATTTGACAATGCTGTCAAATGAATTCAGATCAAGGTACTTAATAAATATGGTGCCTGTCGATTTAGCTTTGGGGAGGCTTTGCAGAATACTGACTTTTGTGTCGATGGCAGCTTCTATGTTACGACAAGCTAAGATCAATGTGGCACCTAAAATATAATATAAGGAGTTTATTTATATTTAATCGAAGCGTTTTGCAAGGGATTTGTTTCGGAATAATGAAAGAAATGTTTTATGTATACAATTTTAAAAGGTATCTGTTTGCATATGTCAAGAAGTTTACATATTTTATAAATTGGATCGTATGTGAAGGTCAATTTAATATTCCTACAGGAAAATACTTGATTTTTTCTTTACCTCTTCGAGCAAGCTCTAGAGCTAGTGCTTTTCCAATCCCAGAATTAGCGCCAGTTATTATAACAACCAAACCATCCAGTCTTGTTTTACATCGACAAATCCCTCCGGAGAAGTACCTCCTGAAATGTGAACATATTTAGTGTAATTATCTGGACCAACATTAATAAATAATTAGGTATACAAACTCACATAACCCCATAGGTAACAGAGCCAATAGCAAGTGTACCAGCTATATATTTCCACATCTTTTAAAAAAAATTACCTTTCAAGTTATATGTACAGATAAATAAACGTCATACGATGTTCTTTGATCATTTATGGATATTTTATGATTTCATGAATAAACCTTTCAAAGAAAGTAATGTATGTATTTTTATTTCTAAACTGATTTTCTTTAGTTTTTAGATAAACGGAACGAACAAACGTGAAAACAACTTTCTCGAATTTTAAACTTGACAATCGGTGATTCTGACAACTGACAGGTGACAGATTGAAATGTCACTAAACGTCATATTGCGGTTATTTTCTCTTCGTCTTGCATAAATGTCACATTACAACGTCCATGGCTTTTCTTTGACAGGTACATAACCTCAAATTATTTGAAAAAACATTTATCATATTTAAATTTGTACTAATAACTGAGAACGAGTATGTCATCATTTCAGGAAAAACTTGAAAAGAAATTCATATATAATTCATTAACTTGTGTCGTTAAAGCTCTCGAAGGTAACTACACTACAATCGACCTTAGAAATGAATCAAGCGTTACAGGAAAAGTTGTCAGCGTAGATGGTTTTATGAATGTAGATTTATCAGACGTAATTTTATATGATTCTAGAGGTTTGTAATGCTTTATTTCTTGTTTATTTGTGTTATTTTGTTTGCAGGTACATTTAATATAATTTTTTTCAGGTTCTCTCCATGCTTTTCAGTCATTTTTTGTGCAGAAACGCATGATCCGCTACGTACATTTACCAAAAGGAGTTCCTGCAACTCAACTAGCCAATGACTGCTTAAATAGAATGAGTAGACGTCCACAGCCATCTAGGAAAGGACGCACAGCTAAGGAAAGTCGTGCTCAGAAATATCACATGGAGACTGTCAAAAGTGCTTTCAAATCAGAAAATAATTAACTTAATGTAAATAATTTTGTAAATAAAATATATTTTTGTAGCATTTATTCCTATTTAATCACATTGTAGCTAAACGTATGCAAGAATTTTTGTATTCTGTATTTAACACTTTAAGTGCCAACAATGATAAATCGTTATTTTGTAGTTATACAATGAACTGCTATTTACCTCACAAATGTTTAGCAAATGTTAGCAATTCATACACGGGTTAAGTTTGAAAGACAAACGATGATGTTTGCTGTCATTGTTAATTAATCATATAGAGTTCGAGACAAAAAGCAGCAGAAAGTCAATATTGAGGATTTGTTATCAACACCTGTTTCTTGCTTTCTTACTGAGAGTTCTTCAGTGTTTTGTTATATATACTTAATTTTACATCGAACGGGACGTTCAGACACAGCCATCACTTTCGAGGGGTAAATTTGATTGCTCCAAGTAAACAGAAGTAGAAATATTGATATAATGAAACAAGTGCAAAGGAGAATAACAGGACGGTTTGCCAGGAAAAAAAATTTTTAATGGAAAATAATTCATTAAATGAAAATATTTAAATACAATTTAATTATTTATTAAGGATTATTAATAATGGTAGAAGTCTTTTAGTGACTAAATTAATAATAAATCATCTAATATGCAGTATATTCAAATGAATGTGTTTAATATAAAACTCAATTGCATTAATGAAATTATTTATTTATTATTAAGTATAACTACATTATCATTTAATATGATTTTTGCTATATTTATACAAAAATATAGTAGAATAAAATTTTTTGCAATTAATTTGTAATCTATTATTAGATTAAAGTAAAAATTAGAGTAAAAACAACATTAAAAAAAGACTTGAGATGTCCTCAGATAAACTGCTATCTAGGAACTCCTAATTGTTTTACCAATCAGCGCCATAAAACTGGATCCCCTCAGCTAAGGGAAGGTCACCCCAGGACATCACTATGAAGAGAAACCAAGGCATGGTCCCGAGTCCCGGGCGACCCTTAAATGGGTCAGGGGTGCTAAGAATCTCC
>JAUIMW010002976.1:0-10078 GCA_033557785.1 Enochrus cinctus | reverse complement strand
TCACTTCCGTCCTGGCTCTCGAGGTTCCTCTTCAAAAGCCCATCTTCTACCACCAGGGAGTCCCATTGTGCTCAATAATTCTTCACACTCCTGGGCATATCAGATATTTTAGCCCATTCGAATCGCCTCCCATCAAGTTTCCATTCGTAAATGGGTCCAATCTCTCGATCATTTCTCTGGTCTTCGCCACAACTCTCCATAACGACTACGGTCAGCCTCAGTTCCACTTATGCCAGCTGCAAGACTTCTTTCTCCTTAACCCTTTGGATCCTTAACCCTTTTGGAGTTGTGCTCTTCACCAATAAATAACAATCACTTTGTTTCCTAGCTTCAATTTACTTAAACTTAACAAAACTCAAACAATAAACAAATATTAAAATCAATTCAGCAGCAGAAAGGATATAAGATCCCAATTCTTAAGAAATGGAAATACAGCATCTGTCCATAAATGTAAAGCCAACTCCAGAAAGAGCTAAATAAAGCGTAAACTCAAAATAACCCGAAGAAACTTAGCTGGCCTAACATAATAATCATAATTAAGTAAGACAATAGCAGTACGCGAGGACACGAAGACATCAATTTAATTTAAAACTGAAGTTGTCGAAAAGTTCCCTAAGAAATTAAACCGGGGCAATCCCAACTGCCTACTTATATTTATTCTGGTCAGAAACTATCCGGAATCCGCATTCAGCGAATTCAAATCTTAATAGCATCATAAAGCCAACAGAGCAAACGGCCGGAAAAGTTTGTGGTTATCCGGGAGAGACGTTCCCGTAGTATTCTAAGTACAGACTGAAGTCTTAACTACTTTGTAACAAGAGACAAAGGGAGAATTTACAGTGCAAAACAGAACGGAATGTCCGTACATATTTCTCTGTGTCGGGACGTATTATCACTCCCGGCAGATTCAACATCTTGATTTACTGCCTTTGCTTCGGGGTAGAGCGCGAGTTGCACTGGACATATCTCTGGACAGCCTGGGGGAATACTCGCATGGGCACCCGGGCTGTTATTTTCCGCTTTTTCTACTTCATTGGCGGAATCGGTAACGACCTATTTTTATTTTAAATATTCAAAGAGATACGGATTAAAATATTAGCGGGCTTTTGAATATATTTCAAACTACACGTTTGGAGATATATTTTCTGGAAATAAATGTCTCTGTACTGTGAATATTTTATGTTAGTGGGCGCTTGCTACAAGTTTCCGTCATAAATGGTAGTTTTAAATATTTATGTGGACATTTATGCATGTGTGTTTTATGTAGGTGATATAAATGCAAATATTTGAATTTGTTAAGCTATTTTTGGAATCCCTGAGCTCGCGTGGTTTCAATTAATTCATTAAATTTAAAATAAATGAATGTCCTAGGAAAATTGAGGCGGTTGTTCCTCGACTATTAATTTTCCGGTAGATGTTCTGCAATCACTTGTGTGTGTCTATATCAGTTTGCTGATTCAAATTGATAATGTTTATTTGAAATAGATGCCAAACGATAATACACAAATGTTTGTTTAAGCGATAGATAAGCCGGGCTGAAACGCGGTGCTAGGGTCTTAGTTACACATTTATGTTGCGGGGCTACAAGACGAGATCAAGCTTACCCAACAGGTTCGATACGCGAAGATAATCTAGCCGTGGTGTCGAAGTAATTGGTTTCTGCACTCTTTAATCTAATGTGGGTCATGTCATGCTTTTCATCGGCGCCACAGGTAACACTTTCGTGCTGGTTCTCCTCCTCCTTAATCACAATAATCATCTTTATAGTTCATTTTTACGTAAATGCTCTTTAATAAAGTGTTATAATGCAGACGAATTACCTCGATTTTATTGCAGGTTTAAGAGGCTTTGCTTTGGAGTAACTTGGAAATAATAACACAAACAAAACTTGCTAAATGTAAATGAACAGAAAAACAAAAATAAAATAAGTAAATTCACCCAAAGTTCTATTTCACTCTTGTATATTTTAAATGTTATATCCCTGCATCACTGTCAAAGTCTCCTGAAGATTCAGTTTGGATTAGCCAAATTGTTCATTAAACTTCAAAATTTTCATCTAAAACTACAACTGCTCCATATTTATATGGTGCATCGAGGAAGTGCACTTCAGCCTCCCAGCAAAATTCTCAAGATATCTCGCTATAAGTTTTTAGTTGGCAAAGTGCTAATAGAGGGCTCCGTTCTTAATTAGTTTGTTACTTAGTTTTCATGTGGCGATTCGTATTTGTAATTAGTAATTAGTTTCAGCAAATTTAGTTTGCTTAACTAAGAGAATCCTCCGTATTAATCCTTGGACGTAAGCGGCATTTGAACCGGACGTTCCTAAATTATGCAACATGTGTTTCGGATTTGATTTTAAATTTTATATGAAGCGGTTTCGCGAATCTTACAATCCTCTTGCATATAAATCTACTGTAATGCTTCAGTTTCAGGTTTTCTATTCATTTATAAATAGCAAGCGACTTAGTTAACTTCATTACCATACGTAATTAGTCTGAAAACTCTAGCTTTAACCGCTCAATTTGAGTGTTTAATCAAATTATTAAGGAAAAAAAAATCGATTTATTGAAGCACATAAAAAATATGTAAAGAAGCGGAGTATGCGAAAGATAAACGGTCTCTTGTACGCTTTTATGTACTCAAGAAAGAAAACTACAAAGATAACGGGTAAGTCTACACAATAAACCCCCTCGGGGTCTAAAATAGATCCTGCGTGTGTAGATCAGTACATAAAAGGAAAATATGTCCGTGCCATGGTAATATAATATAAGGCATTTGAGGGCTGAAGACACGCCCACATCATAAGATTTAATGTAAGTGAGGGTCTTCATAGTCCTGCAAATTGGGGTCGCTTTTACACACCGGGCTGTTAGATTCTGTTTTCAATTTAATTCCGCGATGTCGTGTTTACCATTCGCCCAAAAACATCCTCTCGAAACTTTCTGTTTCGCTGACAATTCCACAATTTACTCGCGGAAAATGTTCGAAATTTATTGCGATTTAAATTATTTTCAATTTGTTCGCGGCAAAATAAAGCACGAAATTAACTGCCAAACAATTATAATTTGTATCCCAAAGAAGCCGGCCGCCGTGATTTGTAACGTTATTGGTTTCGCGATAAGGTATATTTTAAGCATAAATCAAGTGAAAAGTTTTCCGTGTTGAAATGTTAGTTAAAGCTGTACGGAACAGTTATGTGAGCTATTATTTTAAGTTTGCGTTTTTAAAGGATCAATAGAATTTCTCTGGTAGTGATAGGTATCGACACAATTTATTTCTTTAAATTGGATGAACCAAATCGTTAAATACTGTCAAAAAAATTTGCCTTTGCTTTAGGAAGACAAGAACAACGTGAATTGATTATCTTAGAATCACGTGCTTATATTCGACAAACTATGATTTGTAAATGTGATTGTAATTAGTAGCACATCATGTTTATTTTTCGAATTGTACGGTTGGGTGAAGTAAGTAGCTCATACCAATACACTATAATTAAAATATTAAAGCGATTAGATGCGATTGCAAACAATCTTTGTTAAACCATTAAATTATTTTTATTTTAAAAAACAAGTTTGTTTAATTTTTACATACTTCAAAACATAAATACTATATTTACTTTAAAGGAATCTTTAGATTAATCTTACGATATTTTTGAAAACTACGTTTATTTTTATATATTATTTTAGTTTCTATTATTATTAAACTGCGAAATAATTAATTTTAGTACTAACATTAAATACACCTCTATGGAGATAATAAAATAAATTAGAAAATGTCTTACCTTTTAACAAGAATAATAACAAAAATAAACATTAAAAGAACTCGATTCTGATGTTCAACTTTTTCATGTTAGACGTATTCAAAGGAGGTCATTTGAAGATAATGAATTAGTAAATACTGTAACAATAGCCTTATGAACACAAATCTACCCAATATGCGAAATGTTGGTCAAAGTTCCTGTTTCCTCGCAGTTTTCTTCTTCCGTCAACTGGCCAGCTGTTGATGACTGCAACTCCGAAATAGTAGAGGAAATAGGATGGACAGATTACATATAAATAGTAATACTCTTAACCCGCAAGGAACTAACTTATCTCGGTACTTGTATATCGCGCAATTGTGACAGTACGCTATGAAAACGCATCATCACGAATAGTAGAAAGCGGACCGAAGTCCCAATCTATTTTATCCAGCCAGAGTCTTAGAAAAAGGTGCTTGGCAAAAAAAACTGTGGGTAATAGGAACTCTAAAGGATCATATATCCTAGCGACTTCTGACAATATATTGTGCTTTGAGCACTGCCTTTGCATCTATTTCACACGAATATATAAAACTATCGTTCGAAGGATCCGAATACAATCCTAAGATTTTTATGAAGAAACGTTCTTTCTTATCAAAACTCAATGGGAGCTTTGCGGCATTCGACAATTCAGAAATCTCGAGGTTGATTGCTTGCGAATTTCAAAACAGGCTGACTTCAAAAGTTGCATAAGGTCAAAGATTCTATAGCATCTGCGCCAGTGACTGTCATCAACGCTTTAAATCTTCAGCTGCTCGAAGAAATTGAATTTCACTTTTAGCGAGCGTAGAGGAAGGTAGGGAGAAGATGCAAAACCGTACGTTAGTGATTCTTGAATTTCTTGGTCTGGCGAAGATGATCTTCTGTTACTCTCTATTTATACATTTGGCGAATGTCAGCAGGAACTGCTATGGGAAACTTGAATAGCCAAGTCGTCTTTCACCTTGGCTATAGCTATCTCCCAAACGTGGTGGCAAATGGCGGAACGGCAGCGAAACAATAAATCATTCGTTATTGATGTCGCGTCTATCCGTTTTGCAAAACTCATTCGAAAATCGTATTAATCGCGGCAGGCTCATTTTGCTGTATAAAAACACAAAAACTACCAAAATATAAGGAATAAACTCTGCTCCAATGAGCATATCAATTGCGCCAGGCATGTGGCACATTATCTGCGTGTTTCAAATTCTTAATATGTGACCATGTGAGGCTATATCAAAAGTGGGCGTGGATTTATTCGTTGATCTAAGAATACATTTAGTTATACCTTGAGTTGACGTGGTACACGCGTTGGTACAATGAGTGCGAAACAATGATGGCATCAATATAGAGCTTTGATTAGTGAGACTGCTTCGTAATGACCACACTTCCGATCTAGCCAATTTTACAATATGTGATCAAAACTGACCTGATGATAAAGGTAAAAATCATCTAAAATAACAAATAACTTTAATCGAGGTATTGAGATTGAAGCAGCTAAAATATTTTATAAGGAATCTTCCTTTAGAATCATTTTTGTATATAAACTTCCCAACATCAAAGTTGTAATAATAAAGTGGCGATTTTAACCACTTAAGGCATGGATTAAAAGGTAATTTTAAAGACTATTAAGATGGTGGAATGGAAACCTTAAAAATATCAGAAACTTCCTTTTCAATACTCTCCATGGCAATCGGCAACGTCCAAATAACTATCATTGCTGTTTACAGACAACCATCTACGGATGTCCAAGTTTTTATTCAAGATATAGATACTATATTAAACAATAATAAACAAGACATAAACGTTTTGATTGGCGATATAAATACAGATACTTGTGATTATTATGTAAATGAATATTTAAATATAGTAGAGGAGCATGGATATATTTCTGTACCAAGAAATCAACAAGAGTGAGTTAAAATAGTGAGTCTTGCATAGATCATATTTTTAATAAAGCTAATAGTGAGCCTGTAAGGGAGAGAATTAAATCTTATATTTTTCGACTTGACATAACTGATCATTTCGCTGGACTAGTCAGCTTTGTGAAGAGCAAAGCAAACGATCATCCTACAAACAAATATCAAAATGAAACTAAAATATTTAATTATAGAAAATTGACAAACAGTATCGCTGATAAGAAAAACTGGGAGGATATATTCGAATTAAAGAAGTTAAACTTTTACATAGAAGTGAGGAAGTAAAATCGAAAAAACCTAAATCGACTTTGAAACTAAAACCATGAACAAGAGATAAAAAGAAACAAAGAGTGCGAAAGAACCACAATAACTACGAGATGATGCAGGAATACAAAAAATTTATAAACGTCCTTAATAAACAGATAAAGATAACAAGGGACGAATATTACAAGCGGCGTATAATAAATCCAAAAGGTCTGAAGAACACTTGTGAAGTTGTCAATGAAATCACTGGAGGCTGTAAAAAAGTTAATGACATAACAACTATAAATTCAGAATGAGGCTCAAAAATTTCTGATCACCAACAAATATGCATTATTTTCAATCAATATTTTACTACAGTTGGTTCAAAAATTACGAGTAAGGTTTCTACAAATACACATTTTCGAAACCATTGTAAATATTTCAGTCAAAGCATATTTTTGCAGACCATCAAACAGAATGAAATTATCCTACATATAAGAAATTTAAAACCAACAGATGCCCCTAGAAGCGATGGAATAAATTCATTTATTTTGAAATTGATACATATACATATAACTTAGTCACTAGAACACATGTTTAACCTAGCCATCATAATAGGTGTATTCCCAGATGAATTTAAAGAATCTTTAGTTGTGCCAATATTTAAAAAGGGTGATAGTAAAAAAATGAATATATGTTATATAAAGCAGAACTACTGGAAAAATGTATAAAAACTCGTCTTATGAATTTCTTATAATCTTATGATATACTGAGCAAAAATTAGTCCTTCCATTTCATCATTCATTTTCGTCTTTGGTACGAAAGTCTCCCTCTTTTTTAATTTTTTTTTTCCTCTTAAGTTCCATCGGAACTTCTTTTCTATTGTAACACATTGTTCCATATACATCTGTTTTTTTTTACCTAATAGTCAGACAATTGTGAGGATGTATAAAAATTGTCCATGGTCAAGCAGTATCCCATGCATAGTACAGAATCAAGCAATACTAGTTCGTTTAAAAGAGTGCCTTTCCCTGTGTAAATGATAGATGTATATCAATTTTGATTACCACGTATAGGAGATCAAATTTTACCACAAAACGAGCTCTTTTCAACGGAATATATTGAATTCAGCAAAGGTGACCTTTGTACATCATAAAACTTTCATCAAAGTTGATGTCTGTTTCTGGAATATATATGAAGTTGAACACTTGCTATTTATATGATCGAAGACTGGCCAAATCTTGTTCAATTTTTGATTTAGATGTGCTTCCACATTATATCTTTCATTGTCCATAAAATTTAAATTTTTCTTTATTTCCCAATATCCAATCCTGTTTGTCCAATGCATCCTTTTTACTGGCTTTTGAATTATTCCTTGAGGAATTTTAATAACGAAAAAAATTTATAAAAACATTATCTTGAGGCATCTTTGACCTTAAGTTTTGATCCACTAGGGTAATTATAACTGATATCAGTAGAGGGTTTTGCTAAATCATTATTATTATGCAAGTTCATCAGCTTCATCGTCCAAAATAAATGTACAGCCGGCGGCTCCCAAAATCAGAAATCTAGGTGGTGCAGAATTTAACTGGTTTGAGCTAAGAAGGCACTAATCTGATGCTAAATCTAATTTTGCATCATTATCGCTGTCAACACTGAGTTCGAATTCACTGTCGTCACTTTCAGAGCAACAAATTCGCGTATTCAGATTGATCACAAATTACTAGATCAGATTCAATAATATATTCATATTCATAATCATATTCAAAGGTGATCGTTTACAAAAGTTTTTCGTTCTTATCATCTAATCTTATATATTATATGGCGCGGAACTGACTAGCACATTTTTTTATTTTTGTACAGAATTTCTTCAGAGGAAGCTCTCGTTATTCTTGTGGCAGTTAATTATAAGATTTGACCCCCCAATAGTTTTTGCATTTCTGGGTTCGGTACAACCTGTGAAAAGAGATTCCTACATCACTTCCATCTTTTATTGAATAGGAGTGATTTTCTGAAATTCTTGGCAGATTGTCAGCATTCATGTGCACATATTTTATGATTTGCATTATGTTTTCTGAAGGTAGGGTCATTATTTTGAGGTGTTTAAATTTTTCTTTACAGTTCTATGTATACTGCATATCACACATATAGCCCTTAGAGCCTGTTTTTGTAGCATGAAGATGGTTTGAGCTGCTGGCAAACCACAAAGTTCCTATTTAGTTCAGTAGCAGACAGATTCCTTTTTATACTCATGTCAATTTCCTGTGCTTTGGATGTAGTTTCATTTATGATGGTCCATATGGTTTTTTATTATTATCAGAGGCTTCAATTCTCTTGAACAACTGCATTCGCTTTTGTTCTTCAATTTTTTCACGGAAGTAGCCTCTATATATATAAAGAATGCAGCTTTAGATTCATCTTCGTTTAGCGTCTTCCGAACCACATCAAGAGCTTTCAAGATGTCGGCAATCTTTCAAAGATCCTCTATACAGATTATTTGTTGTTTTCGTTTTTCTCTTATGATCTTTACCTGCTCTGGAATATTTCAAGGAAGATCTCATGGAAAACCTAAAAAGCTTCTCATGAATTCCCTTGTAGAAGAAATAACCAATTTGTTGTCTTCAGTATATGTCCCATCTGGTCTAACCTTTCTTCAGTAATATGTCTATGTTTTATCCTATGTACTATTTGGTTTTCTTTTCCTCTTAGGACCTCTATTACCTGAGCATATTGATCTGATATATTGAAATTTAGTAGTAAAAACTTTTTATCTTTACTGCTTTATTGTCTACAAATATATTATCTATTCTGGACTGTGTCTTAGTAGTTTTTCTTAATATTTTAGGTGAAATTCTGTATCAAATCGATCCATAAGTCTCTTACTCTCGACTTCTTTAGAAAGCAGATATTTAAAATTATTTGATAGATAGTCCAGATCCTGTTCAGTGGTTAGTCATGGCAACCTACACACCGTCGCCACTAGAAAACCCTCTTTTGGTAGCTCTACAGCGGCCAGCTCCAATAATTTTGGCCTTGACATGTCTTCTATTTTTTTAATTCTTTTTGATGGAATATGGTCCCTGGCCGCTAGAAGAACTCCTCCGTGTTGTCCTTCCTTTCTACAATAATAGGAACATTCATGGGGCCCAATCTTTTAGCCACTTCTTCGACATTCTTGCCCGGCTGTGGCAAGAAGTTTCTTAATTTATTTATAAGGCCTTTTTCGTAGTCGTCGGCAAGAACAAGTAGCTGTTTTTGTGATTTTAATGTACAATCTTTACATCTTAAAGCTTCTTCACCTAGTGGATACGAGATCCCAAGTCAAGGCCAATCACTACCCTGAACCTGCTTTGTTGTTGTCTTCTTTGTGTGTAGACATCTACAAAACTTTTCTCAGATGTTTCAATTTCGTCCTGCAGGATAGCTTCCTTGGTTTTTTAGATTTTAGTCACCTTTTAGTTTTTCCATTTGTTTGTTACACCATTTCAAGTCTTCAACAGCGTAAATATGTGTTCTTATCAGTAAAGACTTTCTCCATTTCTATTCCTTCGGACTGGCATATCTTTAATTGTTCTTTCAACTTATTTGCGTGTCTTCTTATTGCAATGATCGCCTCCACTTGCTCATTGTTAATCTTATTCATAGCAGTCCACCTGGAAACCTGCGATTTTTCCATTTGCCAGACATTGAATTCCTTACTTAGACTCCCTGAAGATTTTCAAATTCACGATTTCCTTAGTTGCAAGTTACATTCGGGCGTATAAGATAGGAAACTTTTTTGGAAAGAACACATTCATCACATAGCCAATAGATGCGAAAGGGGATTCAATATTTTTAAGTCAGTTTGTCAAACAGAAAAACTATCGTAACTAAGATTAACATAAAAATTAACTTATTATTTAGAGAAAAAATCCTTATTGGAAGTCAGTCTTAAGAACTGAAATTCCGCACATTCTGCAACTACCCATTATCATCGTGTTGTTCGTTTGCAACGTCAACAATTCTCGTGCTTTTAATCAAAAAACTCAAAATTTAAACACCATCGAAAATGGTTTTATCGCTCGAAACCTCTAATTGTATACCGATACGCAAAAAAATTAAATAAACCAAAAACTTTTGTTACTTTAGGAAAGATAAATAT
>JAUIMW010002975.1:0-10078 GCA_033557785.1 Enochrus cinctus | reverse complement strand
CTGCTCCACCGTAGTGGATTGTCAATCAAGACGCATATTGAGCACAGCGAGTCAGTTCAGTTCGTATTACAAACGCATTTGTAAATATAATCTTTTGTTGTAAAATAGTTGATGCAAAATAAAACACTTGTTTTACTATAAACCTTATTAAATAAATCGAATTCGCAACAGTAATATCAGATGTAGGGTTAGTAAAAAGTGTATATGATTAATAAATTAAGCAAGATTGGTCCCAAAAAGCCGTTCACTCCAGCAAAAGAATCCACTTTACGTTGCTGAAAAGCGAACTTTAAGAACATTTCACAAATACTAAGACCAAACTTCGGGCACAATTCGATGAAGTGGAAGTAGAATTTTAAGGCAAAAGATAAAATCTGCAGTGTAAGAAAATAAAAATAGAGAAAGTCCAAGTTACTATTCCGGAAAACGAAGAAGCTCCTCGAGAATCTATCACGAAATCGCCCATCTATAACAAAAAAACTCTTTGACGTGTCTATCGTCAACAATTCGAAATGATTGCTGACCATTACGGATGGAATGATGAGGAGAAACTCGTAAATTTTACTTCGACGCTACAAAGTGAAGTTTCATTGATAATGTACAGAATGAAAGGCTTTCTAGACTATACCAATGTTGTTAGCAACTGTCAGAGCAACAATGTATTTTTTCTCTAGTAAATTTATAGTTATTTTTGGCAAAAAGTGAAAGAAAAAAGAAATTAGACAACAAATTCTAGCGAAAACAAAATTCAAGTAAAAATGGAAAGGTGCCACTACGCGCTAGACGTGTTAAACAACTTTAGTGGATTATTATACAAAAGCCATTTTGTTACAAAAATGTATTTTCAAATACCAATAAAATAAACTATAACTAACAATAAATATAATAAAGATAACTTTCTTAAAATATAGCTGTATATGCTCGCTACCTCGGGCAAGCCCTCGCGATTCAATGTATTTATATTTGCTTCGCTTGTTATATACACATCTGCTTCGTTTGGTATAAACCAATATTTATTTTTATAATAAAGATATAGATAGACTATATTTTTTGAAAAAATAGATTTAAATATTTTTGATATTTGGGTAATACAATATTTGTTCCTTTTCCTGCAGTCGAGTACGGTCCGGCACTAAAATATTTCGTCGGCATTCAGTACAAGAAAATTTACTTAATAATTTTTTAACATATTTACCAAAATAGACCACAGTGCAATTATCGATTTGTACTTTCTCATTTTCTTTGGATTCGGTTTCTTCCGAATCTGAAGAGGATGATTCGGGTGGTAAAGATGAAGTAGAAGGTTCGACTTCTAGTGCATATTTTTCACTTTCTTTATCTTCTTTCCCCAATTCTAAATACTCATCATCATCTTCGGTAGAATGTCCAACAGGTCGTTAATTAAATCAACAAAAATTAACTCTCTTCAATGAGGCTTTGATGAAATTCTCCTTGAAATTTAACCGCGGAGTAGGTTCTCTGTGGTGGTAATGGAGATATAGTTCCCCGCTTGGAAATGATCTTCAGAGAAATATTTCGATTTCCATGATTATAGAGATTAATCAATTAATTTTATGTTATGACATATCTACAAACCATTTTTCAAATATGTGTCAAAAAGTCCAAATAAAAAAAAATTGTATTTTAGGATTTATTTTTGAAATGCAGCCGCAAATTTTTTTTTTGTATGATGGATAAGTCGATCATACAAAAAATATTTTCTTTTATTATTAGTATTTGTGTAGTTCTAAAATTATTTAGATTAAAGAAAATTGACAGAAATTTATTAAAAGAGAATGCAAACAAAGATACTTCTGTATTAGAAAGAAACTGATTTTTATATTTGGATGATATTTTATTGTATTTATTGATATTTTTGAGCCAAAATAGCTAAAATGTGCATAACACAAAATGCCTGTTGATACAGTCGTATTTTATAGGGACATACATACATACAGTAACGAAACTTTTATCATTTCCAGATTGATAAATTGGCTGTTAAAAATATTTTATTTATACATGAACCTGTAAAAAACACGAAGACACATAAAATTTAAAAAAAGCATTTTGTGCCATAACCCATATTAAAGCGACAGTCGAAAGGTCATCTCAACGAGTTGTTCACCGTAAAAAGTTTCTTGAAAAATGAATACGTTTGGTACCGCCTTCTGCTGCTTACTCTTCGTTGTGTAGCGGTTCCAAGCGGCCACTGTCCGACCTAAACTCATTTTACGTCCTAATCAAGAATTGAAGAGTTTCCAAAGTTTACATATACGTGAACTATATGTTATATATGGTTTAGTATAAACCAACATTTGTTTTTTATAATATAGATAAGTTTCTTAAAATATAGCAGCGCATGCTCGCAGCTTCACTGCTCGCTGACTCGGGCAAGCCCTCGCAATTCGATTTATTTATATCTGCTTCGTCTGGTATAATTAAGTATCTTATAATATAGCTGTGTATGCTCGCAGCTTCGCTGCTCGCTGACTCGGGCAAGCCCTCGCGATTCAGTGTATTTATATTTGCTTCGCTTGTTATACATACATCTGCTTCGTTTGGCATAAACCAACAATTGTTTTTTATAATATAGATAAGTTTCTTAAAATATAGCAGCGTATGCTCGCAGCTTCGCTGATCGTTGACTGGGTCAAGCCCTCGCGATTTAATGTATTTATATTTGCTTCGCTTGTTATACATACATCTGCTTCGCTTGGTATAAATCAACAATTGTTCTTTATAATATAGATAAGTTTCTTAAAATATAGCAGCGTATGCTCGCAGCTTCGCTACTCGCGGACTCGGGCAAGCCCTCGCGTTTCAATGTATTTATATTTGCTTTACTTGTTATATATACATCTGCTTCATTTGGTATAAACCAACATTTGTTTTTTATAATATGGATAATTTTCTTAAAATATAGCAGTGTATGCTCGCAGCTTCGCTGCTCGCTCACTCGGGCAAGCCCTCTCAATTCAATTTATTTATATCTGCTTCGCCTGATATAATTAAGTGTCTTATAATATAGCTGCGTATGCTCGCAGCTTCGCTGCACGCTGACTCGAGCGAGCCTTCGCGCTTCAATGTATTTTATTTATTGCTTCTTAGAATGTAGCAGCGAATGCTCGCAGTTTCGCTGCTCGTTGACTCGGGCAAGCCCTCGCGATTTAATGTATTTATGTTTGCTTCGCTTGTTATATAAACATCTGCTTCGTTTGGTATTAACCAGCATTTGTTTTTTATAAAAAAGATAAGTTTCTTAAAATATAGACAATGTTTTAAATATTGTTGTGTATGCTACCAGCTTCGCTGCTCGCTGACTCAGGCAAGCCCTCGCAATTCAATTTATTTATATCTGTTTCGCCTGGTGTAATGATGTATCTTATAAAAAAGCTGCGTATGCTCGCAGCTTCGCTGCTCGCTGACTCGGGCAAGCCCTCGCAATTTAATTTATTTATATCTGCTTCGCTTGGTATAAATAAGTGTTTTATAATATATTTGCGTAATCTCGCAGCTTCGCTGCTCGCTGACTCGGGCAAGCCCTCCAAATTCAATTTATTTATATCTGCTTTGCCTGGTATAATAAAAGTGTCATATAATAAAGTAGCATATGTTCACAGCAGCGAAGCTGCGAGCGTATAGAGTTATCACACAGTTATAACACATATGTCACTTTCAAAAGCTTGGATGTAACTTGAGCATCAAGTTACACTGTTTTCCTGCCAATCTTCGGCATCTAAGAGAAAAACAGGGCAAGCCATTCCAAAAGGAATTATTATGTGGTTTGTGTCAGTGTTTAGAGTTGCTGTAGAGATACTCCTTGTTATGAAAGTGGTATAAGTCACGTACCTTTGAAGACCTTTAGTTGATCGTTTAGATAAATTGTGTAAAGAATCGGTCCTAAAACCGAACCTTGTGGAACACCTGTGTGAATGGGTTGAATACTGGACGTTTGATTTTTCCATTTGACTATCTGGCTCCTGTCAGCTAAGAGCTTAAGCCATAATTATATAACCTATCCACCAACCTTCCATGTGATAAGTTGTGAAACGCTTTACTAAGACCGCATGCAGTTAGCCTAGCTATCTCTCCGTCATCCCGTGCACCATGTATGAAACGAATCAGCTCTACTAAGGCAGTGCTTGTTGATCTTCTTGCCACATATGCATGTTGACCTTCTTGAATTACCTTAAAACTCATGAAAACAGATAACTATTTGGAATTTAAGAAAAGAATAAGCACTTATAATTCTATTTACAACACATCTTCCTCAGATGATGAATATTTAATGACGGTATCTAAAGAAAATATACGACCAAATTTCGTAACCTCATGGGATATGTTTGCTTGTTAAAGTTCCTACTGAAAATCCAAATATTTGATTGATTTTTAGATATGTTGCTACCAACTAAATGTTTTAATAAACTTTTTAAGATCTGTGCGTAACAATAACAGAAAATTCAAACTGGAACCAATGGATGTGTCATATACAGACGATGAATCATGAAAGACCTATCTACGTACTCCAGTATCTGGCAATATTGTTGGTCCCAGAATTACCAGCAAAGGTGTGACCCAGGGATCGCCTTTTAGCCCATTCCTCTTCAACATTTATGTTAACTCTCTAGTCATCTAAATCCAGAAATCAACATAATCCAATGGGCTTTCATAAATCACCATCCGAAAATTAAACTTATCGAGCGTCGAAGTTCTGTCTCACCCACCATATTCCCCAGACCTTTCGCTAGCCGACTATCAACTTTTCAAGCACTTCGAAAACTTTAACGCAGGTAGGACCTTCACCAATCAGGACCGGGTTAAAAAGCCTTCGTCGATTTTATCGAATCCCAAACATCATTGGGTGTGTTTATTTCGATTAAATTGAATAAGTATTCACTGAGATATTACAGTTTAAAATAGACTGAGTCAGCAATTTTAGAATTTTTTGCAACTTTAGAAAAGTTTGTAATTTTAGAGTTTTTATAATATTATTATCACCAAGCAAAGCAAATATAAATACATTGAATGGCGAGAGCTTGCAGCAGCTACATTTTAAATGTGATTTTAATTGTGAGAGCTTGCTCGAGTCAACGAGCAGCGAAGCTGCGAGCAAGTGTAACTATTACTATTTTTAAACACTCAAGCCTATAATTTACTATTACTATTGCTTAGCTTTTATTCCAAGTGAAGCAAATATCAATACAATGGATTTTGAGGGTTTGCCCGAGTCAGTGAGCAGTATAAAATTGTATAAATTAATGTAATTTCTGCTTGAGGCGACCAGCATTTTATAGAGGAAATGCAAGATGAAAAAAATTATCTAGAAAGTTAAAAAGGCAAGGAACTTATGAAACGAATCCCAAGGCAGCGAACAGCGAAGCTGCAAGCCATTACATAGCAGAAATGCAAGACGAACGTGGTGTCCACTTGGATGTCTTTATCATCACTATATGTATAAGTCTGAGTAGAAAGATGTTTAAATTTTGGTCTTTCATTTACTAGGCACTGGATGGAGCCACTAGAAGAATCAAGCTTGTGCATACTGAAAACAAGCTCCATGAATACACACAAGAACTTTTAAATATTCCATTTGAAGACAATAATGTAAAGTAGCATTAATTAAACCCATCTACAAAAAAGGAAATAAGAATGAGATCAACAATTATAGACCGATCTCTATCATACCTCAGCGTAGCTTTAATGAGGGTAAATCGACTACTTAACCATTTATCAGGCTGTCACTGTTACTCTCTACATCTTAAATGAAAGAAACATAGCAACATCCATTCTAGTGGATTTATCAAAGGCATTTGATAGTGTGGACCATCCATACAATCATATCTCATGAGTAGATGTCTTCATGACGAAATGAAAAGATGAGATGAAAAGAAAAACAAGGAAACTGAAGCTCTGGAGAAATGGAACAAAAAATGGAAAGAACTACCTGAAGAGAAACATACATGGACAAGAAGATTGATCCCAGATATCCGACCATGGATCGAGAGAAAAAAATTGAAAGGAGGGAGATCAGGCTATGAAGTTTCCTCCTGAGAGATGAGTGTTCATCAGCTTTGTTATCCTCTTTTGGTACCTATCCTGTTGTTGACCACGTCACGACCAGCTTCTTCCCGACTTCCGGCGTTCCTCAGGGTTCCAATTTGGGACCCTTGCTATTTCTTCCTTTTATTGGTGACATCACTGGAATTGTTTCCATCAATCATCTGCTCTTCACAGATGATTTGAAGCTGTATTATAAGGAATTTATTATATGATAACAATAATCATTTTAATTATTAATTATACAAGATTCTTCTAAAGAGCACGACATGAACATCACCAATTACATACCTGATAGAGTCGAATTATGAAGAACAAGGTAACCATTTGTTAATTATCTCTTGATAGTGAAATAATTACAACGGAGCTAATGAGATAGCATAAGCACTCCTTAAATATAGTAAACGTTACTAATTACACACAGAGGAGCATCGAGCTTACATACTTAATGCCAAACTTCTACTTGGGTGGCCTTGTTATGTACTTAAGGACCCATTTTCGAAAATCCTAATGTCACCAACAATTTTTCCATTACATACGAATGAAAAAACAACAACAAGAAACAAAATCATAACACGAGCTTCCTACAATTTGTTAACAAATGGCCACACAGGAGGCAATTGCAACACGTAGTATTGTTGTACGTAATAAATGTATCAAAAGGTACAAGAAAAGTAAAATAGCGATAAGAGTGTGCATGTGCTTTGCATATATTTATGCTAATTGTTGTTAATTTGATTTGTAAAGCAATTAATTCGATTTCAGCCAGTTGAGGCGATTCGTCAAGCAGCCACTCGTTTCCTCGAAAAAAAAATAGATACCTAATAATTGTTGGCGGTTGAGTTTTTGTGCGAACCAATTATAATAATATGTACTAATTGCTCCCCGATGCGATGTAAGTAAGAGTATGCTAATTACTCACCACGAGCAAAACTGTAATCTTCCACTTGTTAAAATTATCGTGCTCGAGACTTATAATAGTATAAGAGTGCCTTCTAACTGTTCTAATCTCTTAATGCTTATCATTACCATGGAAGCTTTTAATGCTCTCTTATGCGCTCTACACCATATGAATATTATACTTTTTATTAGTAATTGTGTTTAGTTGTAATTATGTAAACGCTGATGATGTTTTTTGATAAAAAGAATTATGCGTAGGAATTTGCTTTTTATCGGATAATTTATGATCTGTGTTATCTTTTACGACACTGAAATATCGCGAACAACACCGTTTCATACAAAATTTCTCTTTACTGATTATGAATTACCTCATTTTTCTGGTTGTTAACTTTACAAATTATTACGCTAATTAAAAGAGCGCTCCACCCCAGGACAATATTCCATTTAGCGCCGACGAAAATAAATATCCCGTTTGCTCTTTTTTAAAATCCTATTTATAAAATAGAATAATTAAAAATGAAACGTAATAACGTACACATATATTTTTAATAAATTATATTGTTTGTTATTTATTGGTTTCACAAACGGAAGCACAATAAGCGAGATGTTAATTCAGTTGATATAATAATTAAATTTATCGATGTGAGCATTATTCATTTATTTTTCCGGGTGGGTGGACGTGTTGAAAAGAATCCCGGCGAATATGGAAATTTATTTTGCGTAAACCTCCACTTCCAGGATTTCTTTTAAAACGGGCAAAAACTTAATTATCCTCGAGTTCCATTCCTCGACGAGAACTCTCCCGCTGAAAAGTTCATTGGCTGGAGAATAAACATTTTTTTCGTGCAGCTATCGACTGGAATTAACTCCCATGCAAGTCCCATATGTCCTCTTCATCAAGCATATCTAAATGGTACGTACACGACTTTTTTGCGATCATTATTACATGAAAGACAGATCTCATACGTCCGCAGTATGGCATCTCGAAGCGAAACAATACCAAAAACTAATAATACACGAAAAGACAGCAATTAAGAAAGAGTTCCCATAACTAAATAAAAATCATAAACACCAGTTCGAATAATGACCTGCCTGGCGACCGCTAAAACACTGTTATTTAAGTTACTACTAAGATTTTTAACCACAAACATTCATATGTGAACACTTGCCATATGTACTCAAATCTGAAGGTGAGGAGGATTTTTTGCTCTTCAAGGATCACGTAATGCCCCCCAATTATCGTCTTATATAAATAAATTAATACCAACATTGGATGCATGTTATTACAAGTAAACAATGGGAGTTTGTTGCAATTTTTTTGTCCTTGATTTTCAACAAAACCAGCATTCAAGTGTTTAAATTATAGCCTTCCGCGTTTGAGACTTCTTCATTCATATCTTCAAAACACACACGTAATCGTCGTATGGTAGCGTGTTTTTTGTTTTACGCTCTTTTTATTATATTGACACCTGGCTGCCGATGGGAAAGAGCCTTCAGGCAATAAGTACAATTTCCCATGAATATCATTTTTATAGACTTGAAGTCTATGTTTGTAAGAAATAAAAAGCGTTTACTCCTTATTAGTTGGTGTTAGTTGTAGATTGTGTACAGAAGCACACAAGTACAGAAGTACGCCCCCCAGAGCTCTCATGCCACCGCTTTTAGTATAAAATATTATTTTAACATCCTTCATCAGTAAAATACGTCGACACCTGGAGGGCTAATCCCCTCCAGGCTCTTCTTACTTCCAATGATATCACATAACGTTATTTTCACTCTTATAAATAAAACTCGGAATACCTGGAGGGCGTAGCCCCCCAGACCCCCCATTGCTCCGCTGTTAGTATAAAATATTAATTTTACATCCTTCATGAGAAAAATACATCGACACTTGGAGGGCTAAGCCTCTCCAGGCACCCCTTACTTCCAATGGTATCACATAATGTTATTTTCACTCTTATAAATAAAACTCGGAATACCTGAGGGGCGTAGCCCCCCAGACTCCCCATGGCTCCGCTTTTAGTATAAAATATTAATTTTTTATCCTTCATTAGTAAAGTTCATAGACACCTGGAGTACTAAGCCCCTCCAGGCTCTTCTTACTTAAAATGATATCACATAACGTTATTTTTACTCTAATAAATAAAACTCGGAATACCTGGGGGGCTACGCCCCCAGACCCCCATGGCTCCCCCTTTAGTATAGAATATTACTTTTACATCCTCCATGAGTAAAATACAACGGCACTTGGAGGGCTAAGGCCTTTCAGGCTCCTCTTACTTCCACTGATATCACATAACGTTATTTTAACTCTTGTAAATAAAACTCGGAATACCTGACTAAAAGTCTAAATTTATTACTTCAAAACTATTATAATATTGTTACGAAAGCGAGCATATAAAACATTCTAGATGCGAAGATTCCAGACTCGCTAGAAACAGCTAGAAGGTTCTGGAATCCCGGCTCTCGCATATATAAGGATGGGAGTGCAGCCATTTAGTTCAGCCTTATCATCATTTCCAACTCTGGTCTCCGATCAAAGGAGACATCTTCCTCCAGCTCCAGCTCCAGCTACAGCAAAGAAGACTCTCTCTGGTTAAATGTCTTTCTCAAGACATTTAACCTGATTAACACTCTCTAATTCCTGACTTTAACGTCTTTTTCAAGGCGTCAAGTCAGATATATTTCTATTCTACTCTTCTGCCAACAGGATGACATCAAGCCCGACGCCCCCCAGCGACTTCGTCTTCCCAGCTGGGGTGAAGGAAGCACTCCAGCGCCATCGACGAGTGGTATGCTGCTAAGGACCGGTACGACAAGTACCAGCGAATCAAGGCCGTCCCCAGGAACATTCAAGGAAAGATGATTGTCGACGAGGACGACGACGAGTATGAAGATTACTTCGACTCGGAAACTGACTACGATGAGTACCAGGACCAGGAAGACAATCAGCGACACCAGGCTCAGTTTGCCGCTTTAGAGGCAAGCAGGAAAGCCACTATGACAACTCTCACCAAGACATCGCCCACCAGGACAACCCCCACCAGGAAGACCCCCGCCAGGACCACCCCCTTGACTGCGACCTCGGTAAGTAAACCAGCTAATTCTGAGACTGTTTTGT
>JAUIMW010002974.1:0-10079 GCA_033557785.1 Enochrus cinctus | reverse complement strand
AAGGCACAATTTTTACAAATATATTTAACTTTTTTCATGTGCTATAGTTTTGTATTGTCCTTTGTGGTTTTTGTTTTCTGTTGATTATTTAAATCTTCTTTGATATTTTTAGGCGTATTACAGTGAATGATCTTAATTATGTAAATTTATATAACTTTATATTTTGTTTCTTACATTTAGGGTTTAACATTTTGTTTTGCTTTGTCTTTTGTTGAAATAAAAATATATATACTCACTAAAGTACAAACATATATATGTATGTATCTATTACACAAAAGAGATTAATATATTTTTATATGCAGATGCAACAAAATTTAACAGCATACAATCTCGGATCTAGCTTTAAAAATGTTAACCTAGAACTACAGGCTGGTCAGGATTTTTATTACACTTTTTATCATAGCTTAGAATTATATATCGACTATGAATATGAAAAAGAAAACTCCTTTTGTTCTTCTCTAAAACTTTTCTAGAGTTTTGACCTTTTCATAAAAATTCATTAAATTATACAGTGAAAAGATTACATTTACATAAGGTAAACATTTAATTAGCACAAACGTATTCAAATTCAAACCTCTTTTGTATAATTTTATGCTACTAAAGAAGAATTAATGAAGGGTTGTTTTAACCAGCCTTTCATTATTTATTATAAATGTCAATAAGTACAGAAATATCGTTGCTTGTTCTTATTAAACGTCCAGTGAGATAATATAGTTTTATATAATTTCGATTATTTTTAAATTTTTATTATATCAGATTACAGTGTGACTTATACTTCAAACTGAACTATGTAAAGGTAATTGAATTAAATAAACTAAAAAAATCAAGTTAAATAACTTTATTAACATTTTCAGCTGCAAAAAAATATAATAAAATAAACCAAAACCAATATTTTCGTTTATTTTAACTTATAACAGTATTTTATTGGGATTGTGTTCTGTATCTAAAATTTGTTGATTATTAAATCATATTTTTGTGTGAATGTGTGCTTAAACCTGCGTTTTTATTTTTATGTCTAACATCACTTTTATGTTGGTTTATTCTTTTTCTTAATAACAGTAGTGATTGTCCAAAATAAAAGGAGAATTTTTTTTGTATTTGTATGGTAATGTTATGAATTCTTTTTTTTTTTTTCTAGTGGTATGTTCTAAAAGTTTGTAATTATTATAATGTAAATGAACTCGCTTCTTTATTGAATTTTTGGGTAATGGTTAATTAAAAATGCAGTTTATCTATAGTGTTATTGAAAAAAGTGTATATAAATCCAACTGTGAGTGTCTTTTTGGTACCAATTGATTTTTATTTGGTTATAGTTGTTAATTACTAAAGTGTCTAAAAATGGTAAAGAATTATTATAATCTGTTTCGAAAGTGAATTTCAAATTATTGTCAAAACTGTTGAACGTGGAAATAATTTCGTCAATTTTATTTAAAGAATAAGTAGTTTAATTTTTTTTTAACAAACATCCTCTAAACTCTATAACAAGGCTAGAAATAATTGATGACTTGCAACTACCCATAGCTACGCCAAATGTTTGTTGGCAAAAATTATGTTTATATTGAAAACATGTTTTTGGTAATCTACTGAATTTTTAATAAAAAATTGTTTTTCCCATAAGTTATAATTTGGTGAATTGATGGTAGATCATATTTATATAAAAACATTCGAGAGAAATCCTTCTGGCCCAATGGGTTTCGATAACAGCGACCTGTACGTTGTCATAATCTACATTATAGTTGGAAAAGACCTCATGGTTGGCAAGTCCACAGAAACGTGGTTTGACGCCTGCGTCACTTTTGTGATTGGTAATCCGTCTTATCAACCTTTGGAAGGTAAATTTTATCACAGCCAAGACATTTGGTTTTGTAGATGACATCATAGCGTGACAATGTTGTAATCCTATCTATGTTAGTGAAAAGTGGGGATAAAGTGTTTAAATTATGGTTAGCAATCATGATATTGGTATCAGAAAAAACTTTAGAGATCTTATGAAATATACCCAAAACATTGGTAATTTCCTATAGATCCTATGGATCTTATGAATCCTAACTGGTCCCTCTTCGAAGTTATTTACACGTTTATATTCCAGGGTTGGGTTAGAAAAAAGAGTTTATTAATTAGGAGCAAAAGATAGTTGAAAAAGGTATGGTGGCAAATTTTACTGATTCCAATTTTTGTACCTAAAATGAAATTAATATTTTGTTTGTGGGGGCAATAAGATGAAAAATGCAAATATCTGCCAGATGGTTGGCTTCTGGTACCAATCCAACCTTATTTCGCCTGATTTATGTCTGTAGACCAAAATATCAAGTGTTATTGATGACATATAAATCACTCCCACCCAGAATTTACGGCCTCTCAAAGACCTATAAGAAAGGTTAAAGTGTGTCCACGGATACAGGGTGCTTTAAAATAAGAAAACATTTATTTAAAAATATCATTTTTGTCCCGTGTTTCTTTGGAATGTTTTATAACTTAACAATGACAAGTATTTTGTAGAGCATCTTCAATTTTTAATTGATAAAATGTTTACTCGTACAGATCGTAAAAAAATTGTGCGCGTTGAAGAAATGACATTAAAACAACAGAATTTAATAATTGTAAAGATATTGTCGAGGTGCCGTTGTGTTACTTTGATTCAACTGAGCTGATAAAATATAAATCGTTGCAACGTAATTAACTGATACTATACGAAAAGTACGAAAGTTGGGTTTTGATAGTTATTGTTTACAACTCTAATAATGGTAGAGTTATAAATATTGTTACGTTCGTGGGGTTAATAAAATTAATAAAATAAATGAAATTATTTTACTGTTTATTATAAACATAACGAGGTGAATATTTCTAAGGCGCGCCACTGACGGCTTCCTTTGTCGCGTTCCGAGCTCACTTCGGCTAACTTATACGACTGCGGGCTAACTGCCGCCTCGCTCCGATGCGATGCGTTATATAATTGGTGCAAGTTCTCGTAAATTCGCAATCTAGAATTTCTAGATTTTTGGTTTTTTTTATATTGCGTTCTTTTCCGATTTTTTGGTCAGAAATCGTTCGTTGCAATATGTTAGGCGCTACAAAGGATCGCCCTGTAATTGAAAATGACCATCAGAAGATATTAACTTTATTTATCACACTCTTTTGGAAAGTGTGCGCAATAGAACATATGAAATTGATCAAAAAGGATGACTACACGAGCAATGGGTAAAACCGATACTGATATATTTAGGTGGAATTTTTCATTACATATTTTGTAAAATTTGAGTAAATTGAAATTTTGTAATAGAATAACGTCAAATTTCCAGTGACATTTATTCTATATTTGTAAAGAGATTTACTAATTTTACCGTAAATTTTCACATTCTACTTTGCATTTGTATACTTTCTTATTAATAAATATTTCCATATTTTAAAATTTTATATACTTATAGTGTACACAAAAAGACCGTAAAACAGCTTTATTTCAAAGTGAAATATTTGTATGCAATATTAGATATTACAATGTAATGCAAATTAACAAAATATTTTATTAAAGATTTTGTTTTCGATGTACACGTACAAGCATGTATCGAATCTCTTTCGATGCAATATTGTAGACTCTCAACTTGCAGCTTCAAAGTAAGGCAGTGCAGTCAAAAAATATGAAGCAGGCCTTTAGCAGTTATATTTCGCGCATTAAGAGGGTGTTTGCTGCTTCATCTTCTTGTTCTTCAACACCAAATGGACATTAATACATTTTCTCTGATTTGATAAATAAATTCATTTAATTTATTACAAGTGCGAAAAATTTTATTTATTAAAAATAAGAAAGAGTTTTTTAATTTACTCACACATTTTATTGATTGCATTATAACATGAAAATAGTATAAGAGAAGTATCTACTGAGAAAATAAACGTATAAATCAACGGTAATCTATCAAGAACATCGATGAGTTTATTAGTTCTGGATTTATGGTCGTAAAAATACAGCCAAGATAGTAGTTGTAAAATAGTAAAATGTAAAGGAACCATATTTATATTGAATATTACATGTAGAGCAAGTTTTTGCCAAAAACTATGTCCAAATAAGTTATCACATATACCAACAGAATGACATTTTTACTCTCAAAAGAGAATAAAACTTTAGGGAAGCTATTTTACAGGTAGATAGTTAAGCCTTAATCTCCAAAAATTCGGTACTACATTTTTTTAACGTCACAGTGAACCCACGGAAAACTGCAACTAAATTGCATCTTTTACGATTATTTCAGAAAGTCATTGATTCCTATAAAATAGCAATTTAATTAAATATTATTATAGCATCTAAACAAAGATTTGTGTGCTATTTGCTTAATTAATGGATTACTAAATAATGACGATATCAAGTGAACATGTCGCGTCGGAATTCTGGATCCCATTAGTGCTCTCAAATAGCTAATACGAATTCCCCCATTGCATTGTCCTTGCGTTTTGTCCGGCCCACATTAACATATTTGACTCTTTCTTTCAAACAGCTTGATTTTTAATGTTTATAGAAACTAATATTCAAGCACGCTTTGAAAGGAAATTGCTAAATGATTATTACATGCTAAATTTCCTTAATGGTATTAAGTTTCTTGTTTTTGTTTGTTTTCCTTAAGATAATAACAACAAATGTCTTTATATGTAGAGAAACATAACATAAAGTTAATTTTAGTAAGGTAAGCTTTATAAAATAGAGAAGAGAAGTTATTTGACATTACCCATGTACATAATACGAGGTAACTGAATTCATCCACAGCCAAAATTTCGCAACGTAAATCGCTGTATTTTATTAAAGTAGTTGCAACACGGGGTGAATAATTCATTTCCACGAAAAGATTTACTATAGGTCTTCGTTTATTTTTATTCTGGTTGCACGTAGCCGTTTGTCTCTTCTTTTATAGAGATTTCCATCGAGACTCTAACATTCATCCGACAATGACATATATACGGGCCAAATGTCGAAATTTTTTACGAAAATCGTTCTTAGATAAATAAAATATATCAATTTAATTTGCTATTTTAATAAATGCTTCCTGAATCAATCCTATCTTCATGATTGAGCTTTATGTACAACATAATGGTTGTTATAATATGTGGACTAAATGTAACCAACAACGCGGAAAATATGCTAATTCAGCTAGAATAGATATTTTCAAAATAAAACGATTATATTTATGCATAAACATTAACCATTTATTTTATTACGCTTGCATAAAAACAAAATTATGTAAAATTACAGTATTAAAGAAAAACTTTCAGTTGATGTATTTAATAATGCACAAATTTTGAAAATACGATTTAATTAAATTCAAAGCGATGCAGTAAACGAGTTTGCCTAAAAGTTCGAATTCAACTTGTCCAGCATTTCGTTTAGGTTATCAATTAAATCTTGTATAGTTAATGCAGCTTTGCTGCCAGCAACGGCAACACGTCTGCAGTAAATAGAAAGGAAATTAATATCATATTTTCCTATTCGCCGGTCTCTTGGCAGCGACGTTAAATTATATTAGAGTATCCAACAAAGAGAATGATTCAAGGTTTTTCCTAGATAATAATTTAGAAGTTTTCTATTAAATAAAACTAATCGGCTGAGGCACGATACGGTTTAGAGTTGCATACGGATAATGGAGCCTTTCTTTTTTGCTTATTTTGATGGAAAACGCTGGATGCAGTGGCTGGCCGTATCATGAACGCAACCTATTCAATTACGAGCTTCCCTCAGGAGAATAACCTAATCTTCTTGCTTGTATCAGCACTATTATTATAAACTGAACGCAAGTTTTCAGTATAGATATTCCCAGTCGTTGATCAATTCCTATGAAAAATGGTGCTCTAATTCGTTGTCTAAGAAAACTACCAAGGTTGTCTAATAAAATATATTTACTATGTGACTCCACTACTGCAACAATCAATTTTCTTGTGTAGATAAGTGTCGTTTGACGCGGGACAAATCTGGAGCGACGAAAGGATGTGCGTCTCACTTATCATGCAAGTGCATCTAAAAAGTTCGGGCTCCAGGACATTTCGTGCTGGTGGGAAGCCATTTGTCACGAGATTTAACGTTAAACTGCCTGTCTGAGCAACTTTGATATAAAGTTTATAAAATCCCTTCCGAATACATTGGTACGTCCCAAAAACTCGTAGAGAGCCAAATTATTTCAAATATTATTTGTTGGATAATTATTTTTTCTATATATCTATATGTTAATCTTTAGAGTCATTAACTCAAGGGCTCGCTAATAAAAAATTCAATAAAGTACATATGTTCTGTGCGATTATCTTTTATCAATATAGTATAGATTTAATTATTTTTATATTTATCATAATCTAATAATAAACCAATGGTACTTTTCGAATATGACCTAAAGGTTATTTATTTCCCCAGAATTAATTGTTATTTATTATTCAGTATTGATTAAATAATTAATTCACTTAAAAGTTACAAGCAATAAATATCAGCTTGCCATTTATAAATAGAATATAAAAGGACTCGATTACGACAGTTTCTGCACCCAGCATAATGTTCCATGGCTTTTGGGATTGTCTTGCACAGGGTGTAAATCAAAATTTTATTTGAAAATTTAAAAGCGCCACGGCTTACGACTTTAGCACGTTCTCTAGACTGTGAATCTAAAACCAAGAATCAAGAAGTCACCTCTAATGACGCAATATCTTATCTTGTTATTTGAGCAGGTTTACTTCTTTATTTTACATAAGCTCTCTTACTTTAATCGAGTTAAAGTAAATTTCTTGCACAATACGGTTTATTACGTTTGATTTCGAATAGTAAAGCTCGCTCTTGGAAATACGTTCGAAAATTAAGTTGTACACCTAATTTACGATACTTCAAGACCTATCAAGTTCGTACTAAACTGAAGTAAACAAATAGAGCTATAAAAATTTTATGCGTTATGAGAGTTAACTCAATTTGCGAACTTATAAATTTGTAAATAGGTATATGCTTTGCTGAGTCAGACCTTAATTAAGTCAAAGGTTATTGGCGACAATTAAGTTTGAAAGGCGCCAAAAATTAATTCTGTTGACATCCGTTCGCAAATTATATGCGCGAAAAGTCGATTTAATCTTGGAAATAAGACGTAATTGGTACACCTTTTTAAGGAAAAATATATTAGCTTAGATTTATCAACCTTTGTAAATGAGTGTTATAATTCTCTGGCCTTTTAAAACTAAGAATATCTGAATATAAATCTTAAGTGAAAGTGGTACTACAAAGAACACTTTTTAAACCAAACGAAAAAAGGCACGTGAAGTATTTTTGGCAACCCTACCGATTTATAAATCAAATTCATTTCTCATTTAAACACAAATAAATGGTATACATAACTTTTTATTCTAGCTATATCACAGTAGATAGTTGCACTTTTGGTGGATATTAATTTCATTTGACACGCATATTTTCATTCATATTTTTTTCTTTGCCTTTTATATTCCAGGATACCAGGTTTATGAAAGGGATATTCTTGTATAGAAGCCTAAATTTCAGCGATTTTTCCTAGTTGGTTAAATAAGTGATAAAACATTTTTACTGTCCATTTTTTAAAACCAATTTATTTACATTTTTAAAATTCTTAAACATGTAACATAAAAAACAAACACACAGGTCGTGTGGAGGTCTCTAATGTTTTGGACAGCGTAATTTAGGTAACGGTACTTACTCACATTTGGGTATCTCTGATCCATACACTAGGCCTTGTATATAATACTCGATATTTTCTGCAGTTCTTTCAACAAGCACGAGCTTAAATACCAAAAGCTAAAAATGTTTCATTAAAAATAGTAACAGCTACGACATGTATTTGCTTTGAAGCAAAGTTCAATAAGTTGAGTGATTCATTATTGTTTTGGGTTTCTTAGCCCAAACATCGATGTAATAAATCATCAAACGACAAACTTTTGTAAATAGGCTATATTACTTTCAATACTTCGTCACCTAGAGGGGGATATTCACGGACAAAATTATCAAGAATGCCTTCAACTATGGCTTATTGCCATGAAAACCGGCTTAACATACCAGGGCAGGATCAAAAATACATCGAACTTTGTGATAATAAGTAGATAATTATTCGTTCTTCATATTAGATATAGAATCTGTATTTCTACGAATTACCAAACTCAGTTCATTAATAACTTTATCAGGTAATTTATCATCATCTCTACGTTTTTGCACACTCTTTTCATTTCTACGTTAGATTACTATTATGCAGATTCATTGTAAATAGATCTTCATGCTATTCGTACCAGTTTATAGGCTCCAGTATTTGATTTCTTTTTTTGTACACACATTGCATATAAATCAATTATGTGAATCCTAGCTTCTTCCACGTACCATCTACAAAAACATTCAAGTGTGTTGAATATTTGTCTCGTTAAAGTTCTGATAATAACTCTTTTTCTTATTTTACAGCTTTTGATATTAATTGGTCGTAAATTACAATACATATGCGGCTGAATATAAATTATCAAGGCAACTGTAGTAGGTACTTTACAATTTTAACTCCTTAGCAAAGAGGTGCCTTTCAAAAAATTGATTTCTTGTTTGCTAACTTTAAAGCTAGTGATGAGAGTGTTGAAACGAGATAGACAAATTTCAAAATTCAAATTATTTTCAGTAATAACCTCTTCATTTACCGATTTTTTTTTCAATTTCGCTTCAGTTATGTTTTGAGGAGAATTTATTACCTTTAAAATGTCTTTTTTTTTGTTTATCGGGGTCTACATTTTCTATCAACTTTTTTTATTTTAACCTTTGTATTACAGTGTATTTTTAAATCTCTTCGCAGTTACATAACTGCTAGAGAGCAGCACCTCATTCAAAGTACCGAATATCTACACTGTGAACTTCAAAGGATTGAGCACCAATGAAACTTTTTCACATATGTCGTTAACAGTTAATGGAGAACGCACAAAAAAGTGGACCCAGTATTGAGTCCCGAGGCACACCAGATGCTACACACAATGCATCAAATAAGTTATCATCAATCCTTACCCGCTGACACCTGTTATCCAAAAAACTTTTTATTAGCAGCAACGCAGTCTCAGAGAACCCAATATACCTCAAAATGCTCTGCTTAAGTTAAGCAATATTAGTATGGATATTGTCCTCTTGTCAGTCGAAATAATTAGATTGATACGAATAAGATGAGCAGTCACTCTTACAAGTACCGTAGCACAACTATGTTGTGGTCTAAATCCCGACTGTACATCCGGCAACATCTTAGAAGACTAAAGAAAGTCTCTTAAAGTCTCTATGCACTTCTCCAACACCTTTGAGAAGTAAGGCAAGATACCAGCAGGCCTCAATTGAGCCATGTTATTAGACTTTTTGGGAATATGCTTTATTAGAGATATCTTCTGAGGCTCCGGAAACACCCTCCAACAAGCAGAATTTTACTATAGCTGGTATAAACTCATATAATTCAACTTTAAAAGTCTATTTTTGGAGAGAAAAATTATTTAATTGATTAGGATTTTTTAGATGAGTATTATATCCAATCCCTTCTTCTTTGCTATATTTAGGTTTGCCAAACACTGCCAAAGTCTCCTGGAGCTAGAATTCAGTTGTGCCAAATATCGTAAATATCCCTTTTTCCGTTTCGTACCGCAACAGTATATATTCCAAGTGCTGAGGTATCTTACTGTGTGTAAATTTACGGTGTGCATTATCGCAAAATCCCATGAGCAGTCTAGCATTCTCATTCATCCAGCCAGTGGGAGACCTAGATATCCTAGGTGTCCTGAAGGATGCTTGAATATTCAAAATTTTCAGAAAGACATCCGCTATTTCATTCAGTATTAATTAAATCTAGCAGCTACTCTTGTGGGAGTATCAAAAAATATTTTAGATTCGAGTATATGCTCTAAGATATTTATGTTAAAATCACCGAGACAAATCAAGCCAGCAAGAAACCTCTTCTGCACGCAATGTCCGATGAACATGGAATGCAAATATTATTTATATGTTAGCCTAATAAACAATATTATGATGGGTGGAGTTAAACAATATTTAGAGCCGGACCCGCCGGACAGCAAGTTATGACAGGCAATACGCATATTGAATTGAA
>JAUIMW010002973.1:0-10080 GCA_033557785.1 Enochrus cinctus | reverse complement strand
CTCCCGCTGTACGCAACGAAAAGGGGTATGCGCAAACATGCCCCTTTAGTTGCATTGAACTACTGTGCGTAATCTCTAGGTGACCCCTAGGGGAGGTTACACCGTAAACTACCCAATCGCCAATATACGTGCTTCACCTTAGTCTCCTCGGAGGCCATGCTGATTACATGTACGTCACTAGCAGTTGCCGTCAGGCAGGGACTAGTACTTAAACAGAGTGCTGTTCGTATGAATAGCACCTTTCAGCGGCTATGATGATTTAGCCTCCTGGAAACCAGGAGTTCTGAGCTGCTGGTGGTTTCGTAAGTAAATTGGAGGTCTTAAGTTATAAAAAATGGTGTACTTATATATAGATGTGTTTTATCGTTCTTATTATTAATAAAACTGGTAGCGAAGTCAAGATCTACATGTTTTAAGTTGTTTAGTCTATTTTGAATTTTAAAGCTCACATAATTCTATTCATACTAAATTTACGTAAGCTGATAGAAATCATACTAAACATGTTTATTGCGTTTTTTGAATCCTGATTAATTTTACAAAAAGAAGAGGCCGTTTAGAGAAGATATGAAGGGTGCAGGGGAAAACATGCGATTGTATAGTACAAATGTGGTAGAACAAAACGTCAAAACACACATTGCAGTAGCATGAGGAGTCACTGATTATTCTTCATTCAAGACAAAACTGTCAAAATAAATCTGATGAATGTCAATTAGCTTGAAGAAAAGTGATATTGAACAAGAAGTAAAAAAGTTAGAATATGAGAATAAGTTACATAAAATGAAGGTGTGTTTTTTTTATAAATGAAAAAGGTAAACTAGGATTCAGTCTCAGTTAGGGAAGAAAAGATTTTCAAAAAATAAATGAGTATGCCGAACTTTACCACAGATGATGAATATTATAAAAGGCAACTCATCTTAAATACAATATATTTAACATACATTAGCTATACACATCTAAGCCATATTTCTTCTGTTGCCTAGAAACTATTGCAAAAAAAAGGTTTTCTCATTTTGTTCACTTCTTTTTTAACTAATTCAATAAATACAAGGTTTTTTATACTGCACACACAAAACAAATATATTTTTTTTATAAATTACGCATTCTTGTTTTATTTCAATGTTCAAAATATTAATTAGCAATTTCTAAGTTCATTGTCTTAGTGACATTGCATGTTTTCCCCTGTTCCCTTCATATGCATATAAACTGCTCATATCGAAACAGATACATGGACGTAAGAAATATTTCCTAGTCCATTGTGAAGAACTATTGGTCTAGGGAAAGTATACCTGTGGACCGCAGGATACATCTGTGGGAGTACCTTTAAATATAACTTCCGTAGTAACGAAGTTAGTCACATAACATCGTCTGTGATTGGCAGGTGTAAGGTCATGAACTCGTGTGTAATACCTGTAAAAGGTCAACGCAAACACTTTATCAGTGCAATAATTGTGAAAATGCCAATTTGGGCGTAATATTTATACATATTTTATTTTGTTATGAGTGATCAAATCGAAGGTGTTCCTGCCCACCATTTAGCCTAATAACCAAACACAGTGCTAGTGCAATAAAACACATCAGCCTCTATCCCAGAGCATGTTCAATAGACCTATAAAGGCCGAACAAATGGATCAAAAACCCGATATACTCGCAGACAAAACTAGAAATTCCAATAATTCGTTATGCCTCGCCGTGGAGTTATGTGTTGTTTGTGGTGACCGTGCTTCCGGAAGACACTATGGCGCAATCAGTTGCGAAGGCTGCAAGGGATTCTTCAAAAGATCAATACGCAAACAACTGGGCTACTCATGTAGAGGATCCAAAAACTGTGAAGTTACGAAACATCATCGAAACCGCTGCCAGTATTGCCGGCTACAGAAATGCCTAGCATGCGGCATGAGAAGCGACTCAGTGCAACACGAACGTAAACCAATTGTTGACAAGAAAGAAGTCACCAACAATTCAGGACTTACTTTAAACCCCAGTGCTGTGAATAAAATATTTATACGCAAAGATTTAAATTCGGAAACTCCCGTTTTACTGCCGGCAAGCTTTAATCAATGTGATATTACCCTACCATTTTTTAACGAACGATTAGCCAACAGCACCGCTCAGGACCTCTCGTATTACATGTCCCCTGGACAGCTATGCATCGACGACGAAGGTTCTTTAGACAGCACAAACGCAGCTAGTGAAATAAATGAAGTCAGGGATAAACAACTTATTTCAAAAGCTCTAGATACCATGGCTAGAGTTCAACTCAACGGCAGCGATTCATCGCCTATGAAAGATGAAGATCAAGTATTCGATTTTGAAGGACCTATACTAACAGACCAACACATCTCTTTTAATTTGATTACGCCAGGGCCCGTCCCCCCGTATTTAAATCTACACTACATTTGTGAAAGTGGTTCGCGTTTACTATTTTTATCCATACATTGGGCAAGAAGCATTCACGTATTCCAATGTTTCACACAAGAGCTACAAATAAGTTTGCTTAAAAATAGCTGGGCTGAACTGTTCATACTAGGTTTAGCTCAAACTTCACAATCATTATCAATCTCTACAATATTAGCTGCTCTTATAAGTCAATTGCAAGCCTCCATCGCTCAAGATAAAATACCCGCCATGAAAATAAAACAAATAACCGATCATATCGTCAAGTTGCAAGAGTACGTGTCTTCTATCAACCGACTCCATATAGACGAACATGAGTTTGCTCATCTAAAAGCTATTACATTATTTTCTTCCGACAGACCAGGGTTAATGCTACGGAAACAAATAGAAAAAATACAAGAAAAAACAGTTCAAGCGTTGCGCTCCTATATCGCAAGAAGTTTTCCTGATGACACCGACCGATTTGCCAAATTGTTGTTGCGGTTGCCTCCTTTGAGGGCCCTGGAGCCGCAAATAGTCGAAGAACTATTCTTTTCTGGGCTTATTGGCCCAGTTCAAATTGATTCCGTTATACCGTACATTTTAAAAATGTCCAATACTTCTAATTTAAATTTATTTAATAGGCAGGTTAAGACTGAACAGTTGGAAGAATTTTTGTGTAAATAATTTCTTTCGATTGGTTTTCTTATCTTTTATGCCAATCAACAATTAAATATTTTATTCCAATCATTAAATATTGGCTTTGATGTTATTGCAGATTGCAATAACTCAATCAAATTTATTTTAATATATATTTATTTTAAAATAAGTACCTATGTATATTTATAATTCTATTGCAATGTATTTAATTATTTTATGTACTTAATACGACAAACCTATAATTTGTGTGGTAGCATTTTTTATATAGTATATAGAATGTTTTAAAAATAAGTTTTTTTAAGTATTGCTTTTAATTTATTTTGTGCAATATATTACTAATACAGAGTTGCGTTTAGTGACTTAAACAACACAAATATTGTTTGTAATTATGTGTATCTTCTTTTCCTTGACTCTAGATTTATCAATAATCCAAAAAAAACTTAATGTATGTTTGTTATATAGATGTTGTAACACAATCCTTTAAGGTGTATAAAACTGAAAAAACCGTGCCTTTTTTACAAAAGGGTCCAAAATTTCAATTAAAAAAAAAAATTAAGGGACAATAATCTATTTTCGGAAAAACATTGTGCAACATGTAATGAAAATTTGTGTAACGGCTGTGGATTCAAAATTCTTGTAGTTTATATAAATACATATATTTCCTTAAAATTTTTCTTGTTTATCGTGTAATTTTATATTTGAAATGAAACTTAATAAAGATATTTAAATATTACTTTGTGTTATTTTACAACTGGAAAATTGCCAAATAAATTTTATAGAAACATAAAACTTTTTCAAATTATAATGGAGTCACACAAAAAGAGATCTAAATGTCAATGATAAAACTACATTAAAACCTGTTTTTTACAAATATCATGAATGAAATGACAATATAATGGAAGCAAAGATACTACTTAAGAAGATATTTGTGTGATGTATCTATGTGGACGTTTTGGAAGTGCTTAATACTCTTTATTTTTTTACCAAAATCAGATTCATGAAAGAGGTTGGTTACAATTTTTTTATATTTATATAAAAAATATTTTTCTTAAAACATTTTATTTTTGTTAATAGCACCATTTATGAAAAATATAAACACAATATACTTTGTGAATTCCGTTTAATTGCCTTAACCATTAGGATCTCAACATCCTGTGTTATGATTATATTAATATTTTATAGTTACATTTTTGTTATGTCCTAAGTAAGTTATTCATGCAAAAATTTGCTTCTACACTTTAGCTTAGTGATTTCTTCAAACCGTACTTCAATCATCAACAAATATACAAGTTACACCATGGAAGAAAGAGCACTTTGCCAAACAAAATGCCTCGATCTATGGGTTTAGTAAAGTTAAACTCGGCCCTTCATGTATAAAACTTAAACAATGTCATAAGTTAGCAAATTAGTTCATATTTTAATTTAGTTAGTTTGATAATAGATCAATTTTTGAACAGTAACAAATGTAATAGTGAAGATAAAATTCATTAAAGCGATACGCCCCTTAACATAAAGCAACATATTTCTAATCAGGTAAAGGTTATTTAAATAAAACAGACAGTAAACAACGAGTAACATATAATTTATTTTTAAGTAAAGATGTTATTCCTTGCAAGTTTTTTATTTTGTATCATTATATATTTATATATGTTTATAATATGTGCGATTCGAATATAATTCATTATTAAATAGAGTATTTCTTTTAAGAAAATAAAATCACTATATATCTAATAGTTCATAGAATATACATAGAGAAAACATGTATAATAATATATCATATCTAACTACAGGAACAACAGCATTTATTAGGGGCGTTATCTATATTTTTGACGTTAGGTTTTCATAATTTACGTTTCGTAACAGCTACTATTACTGTGTCTGTCAGTATCATGATGAGCCTTAAGGATATGCACAGTTTCCCACATGATTGTATATATTTTTTAATCTAATTTACTTAACAAAATACATACCTGTTTACCAACTAGGTAAGTGAATTAGCAAAATTCTCTTTGAATATATTTTTTATGTAATACATGCTAAAGAAGATAACACGAGAAATGCATAGTTGTTTATTTTTAAATAAAATGTTTTTTTTTTAATTTTTAATAAAAACAAAAAGTGTATCAACAAAGTCAACAAAAATAGTTCAAATAATTACTTAAAAATTAATACATATACATACTATTTATTGTGTAAACATCTTAACTTAAAAAGCTATGTTAAATTAATCATAAAGTTCTCTAAGAACGCAAAAATTATAAGTAACAATGTGGTCCATCAGAGAAACTAGTATTGCTAAGTATCACATGTATCAATATTACATTAACACATCATGAACGAACATCACAGCATTAACACTATCATTTATTTACATAATATTTAATTATCTTTGGATGATTTGCTATAAACAGCCGAAAAATTAAATAACTAGAATAAATAAAAATTAATCTTAAAATCATATCACAATTGTAGGTTTTGATTAAATTCTTCATTAAAGGGATTTTATTGTATATAATAAGGCTTCTTAATTTAATTTCCTTCCACTAATTACATAATTAATACAATTTTTAATGCTTTATGCATGTGCATTTAATTTAATTTTTCTCAAGATAAAAATAAATTTATCTTTCATTTGCTTTAGTTTTGGGTATGCACTATAAGATAACAAAAACTTAAAACAATAATTTATATTAACTTGGTAACAGTAGTTCAGCTTTTATATAAATAGAACGGTCAATAATAGATATTTTCATGGAATTGTGTTAATCATACTAATAGAGAGGGTGTGGCATTATTAATTATGTTTCTGTGCGTAGCAACGAAGTAAGAGGTTTACAAATAACCAAAACTTAAGCAATAATATTAATTATTACACATCTTTCTTATTTTTTATTCATATTATACTACAATTTTCCTACTTATAAATTGTCTAAAGTTTAATACAGCATTCAATCAAAACCAATTTAGTTTATTTATTATCTCATTTAAGCATTTAATAGCATCGGAAGTCAATTGAAGTGCTTGCTTGAAATTAAATGAGGTTTAATTAGCAGTAAGCTTATTTAAATAGATAAACTTCAATGTATTTGTAAAAATTATTTAAAAAAGCTCTTTTGAATTATTATTGAAAAAGTACATAGGTATATACTTGAAATTTATGTATATTCCTGCTTAATAAATAGAGTTTAAAACACTGCATGTTGACTGTAAAATCAATAATAATAATTGTTTTTAAAGGTTTTGAGTTGAACAAAACTTAAATTTTAATTGCATATTTTCATGCGATGTGAATATATTATATAAAAGCATTCAAAACAGTTTTAAGTAGATTATGTAATTTTAAATAATTAAGTAGTTATAGAAAAATATATTTTTTTTAATTCAAGCAATGCTTGGTAATCCGAATATTCCAAAGCAAATACATAAGATTTTTTTGAAGGGTTTTCTAAGCATCAAATAAACTTGCCTTTAAACTTTCTTTCTATTTTAAAAACATAAAAACAAGACTCTCAATAAAAAATTATGTAGGTAAGTAGCTTTCAACCTTAATCATATGTCAATTTGCTCTGGAGTAAACAAAAACCAAACCTATTGTCTCAATGCTGATAAAAAGAACAAACAAAATGTTCGATACATATCAAACTGTACCGTATTAAATAGGCAACGGCTTTTGATTGAGCTAATGTAAGTTCCTCTATTTTACAAACAAAAACATTGTGTCACACAATCCAAAATTTAAAATAAAAAAAAAGTTTAAGTTAAACCATTTATTACAAAAAAAAAACAAAAATAAGTAATTTCAGGTCATTGTCCTGCAATCACACACATAAATTAATAATACAAAATAATATCACTTTATAAAACGAACTAATATCAACAATATTCGAGTTATCATTGTACAAAAAAAAAGTAAAAACAGGAATATACAATTCACATAATAACAAAATAATCTCAAAAAATTAAAAAACAGGAGATAAATTCAGAGTCAAACTCTGCAGCGTTTTGTTCCGAATAGCGGCCCTATTAGCTTGTGCAGATTTTATAATTTGTAGCACCATCATTTTGCAGTCTTGGCATACGAGCATCTGAGAGCCTTTAAATTTATCTACAACCCCAGCTGCCTTACCTACTGCGGCCGCTTTAGCCCGGAACCTCCTTGAGGTGTCCAGGGACGAGCCGGGCCTACTCGAACACGGGCTCGACTGCAGAGTGTTTCCAGGGGAAGATTTTTCCGAATGCGGGAAGGAAGGAGCATTTTCACTGTCCGGGGTCGCCATAATACTGGGGCTCAGTAATACTACGGGTACACTAGAAAAATGTTCCATTGGTATGTTCATCTTTGAGCAACACTTAGAGCAAATGGTACGTTTGCAAAGAGTACACCTGTGTCCCCACGGCCCTAATATACCGAACCGAGTTTTTAAGCACAAAAAGCACACTTTTCTGTTTTCGACGTCCGACTTTACGTGGCCTTCGACCGGCAGTGCTTCCAGTTCTGCTTTCGTTAGCACACTCCGAATATGCACAATTTCTTCGAGGGTTAGAGAAAGTCTGTCGTCTAACGACATGGCTTCATGCCAAGGTTTCGCGGGGTCCTGGAAAACTCGAGCAAGATCGGGAGCTAAAGGTTCCGCTTCAGAGCTGGTGCAGGATTGTCGTGAGCAGGGGCGGGATTGGGGAACGGATTGGCTTCCCATGTGGGTTTCTAGGTTGCAGACACCAAGGGTGTGGCGGCGCATGGCGCTACGGGGTTCCGGACACTGAAGCGCTAGGTCGTAAGCTTCTAGGGTTGTTCCGTAAATTTGGCGGTATTCTTCTTGAGCCCAGAGGCCGCACGGTTCGGAAATATCGCTTTGGGGAGTTTCGTCATCGTCGTCGTCGTTGAACTGGGAGAAATCTACCTTAATGAGGCGGCGGGAGGTCCCAGGGTCTTCGATTTTGTGCTCCCCGTTTGTTTTGTTGGTGTTGGTTTGAGTTTTTTTTAGTGTGCGTCCTTTTCTTATTGAATTCATAAGTTGTTCTCTTGGGGTTAGGACTCGAGTATGAGGTGGTAACTTACGTTCGGAGACTTTGCGGAGAGGTGGTCGGGACCTGATGAATTCGAGGATGATGGCGTGGGCGTCTTTGGTAACTCTGGAGGGTACGTTACCATCGACCATAATTTTTCTTAGACTGTAGCGACATGATCGGATGTCTTTCATAAGAATTTCGTACGGGGTGAGTTCGTATTCTATGGGTGCTCTGGTATAGTGTACTTTTTTTAATTTTACTCCCATGCGGAGTTCACCAATTACTTGAACCCAGAAGCGAGCCCAGTCTGCGAATTGCAGTTGGTCTAGGTCGCGGTTGTGCGTGCCGTCTGATGAGCGAAGGTTGCTGGTGCCTTGAGCTACTTTTTGTAGGAAGGTGGCTAGTTCGATGGCTTCTGCTACAAGTGCGCGTATTACAGCACGATAATGCAGTTCAGCTTGTGATTTTGTTAATGTTACTAGGTGACGTTCACAGCGGTGTAAGACTTGAGGGAATGTTAGGGAGGAGTTGCCTCTTGAGATTTCGTCGTCAGGTTCGCCTGAGTCCCGTTCTATGCCTTCGTCGTCGGTTTCGTGATGTACACTTCTTTCGTTGCGGTCATCTGTTAGCATATCACTAATGAGTTGCTCCAAATCTTGGGTGACCGGGCGTTCTTCATTGCTGTCAGTTCCATGATCTAAAGCCTTGAAAATAACGGATCCTAGACCGACTATGAGTTCTTGTTCGCTGCTTATCCTTCTTCTTTGAGTTCCATTTGAAAAAACAGTATTTGGATGAACATTACCATCTGTTTGCAAAAACACCTGATTAACGTCAGTTACCGCACAGCAACCTTCTGGATTTGCCGCAATCGTCTCTATGAAAAACTTGGTGCACTGATAGCAAAGAGCCCAGGCATGCTCTTCTCTAATTGAAGAGTTGTATGTGTCCAATATATCTTGAAGACAAACACTACCGTCCGAGTTTAACTTACATTTTGCTTTTGTTGACATTTTGCATTTGTATGACGTCAAATCGCGAATTCACGCACTGCACATCTTATAACCTAACTAAAATCAATGTTTAACAACCTTGAATAATGACAACTCGATAATCGATACACCCGCGCATGACTCACAAGATGCACTCAATTTGCAAATAAAGGCAAATTGAATGTAAATGAAATTTGATTTTTTTAATAAATGTTACTCCTATAAATTTAAAGGAGGTTAGTACGTGTTACATCACGAAACAACGATGTGCTAATGTATATTTTAAAACTAAGTTTTAATTTTCTCCAAACCTATTGATAATTCCCCAAACAAAATACATATGTATTAATAATGTTATCAATTATTTATTTGTATGCATCATTTAAATATGTAAATATAAATTTAACTTGTATTTGTTTAACAATAAGACAGTGGGCCGAAATAAAAAGTTATCTCTGAGTACATATTTGAATTTTACTAAATATGTCATTAAAAAAGTATTATTGTAGGATTTAAATAAATAAATGCATATATACTCAAAAATATGACTAAAGTTTCAAATACCATTTACACGTAAAAATATTTAAAAATGTAAGCTCACGTTTTCTTCGTTTATTTGTTTCTGAAAAGTTGACTCCTCGAATAGTTATAAACATTCTACTGACAATTTCTACACCAAGGCAGCTATATCATTTATCAGTTTATTTTCCTTCTCGATTTACATAACATTTCGTTTTTTTTTTGACGTTTGTGTCATAATTGACATATCAGCGGTAACTTGATTTGCAAACTTTTGGCGTTTGACACATTTGTTTAACAAATTTTTTGTATTAGAAATATGAGAGGATGACTAGTTGGATGCGACAAATTTTTATATAAACGTTTTTAAATAAATAATTCAACATTTTTATTGCAATATTACTCTCAAGCTGAGGACCCAAATTTTGATATTGAAAACGCAAAACTAAATAAGGTAAAAGTATATGAAGTGTAAAAAAGAATAGTATGTACTTACTTTTATAAGCTCCTTCAATTGTTTTCCATG
>JAUIMW010002972.1:0-10080 GCA_033557785.1 Enochrus cinctus | reverse complement strand
TCCTTTCTTTTTTTTGAAAATCAACGCAAATACGATACTAATGAATACGATTTGGCGGCACATTCGAGTTGCACGAATACACAGGAACACTTTCAGAAAGATTCACGTTATCTAAATCACTTATATTGTTCAATACAGAAATAACTCCACAATTTATGAAGTATGACCTACGTTTCGACAACTCAGCAATTCATAGACCAAAAAATTAAGCTCACGATCCAGAGAAGAAGGTTTAACTTAATTACCGAGGACAGAGGACAAAACGGAATGCATGTTTATGGGGCACCCGGCAAACAATAAGAAGGACGTCGACACATCAGACTAAAAATTTATATCCCGTCATTTCCCATTATGTAGAAAATAACAGCCGTCGAGAATAAACTTCCTCCACACAACAGTAAATAAATGAATCCTCTTTAACTTGACTTTTTACCATTATTTTTTGTTGCGTGAACTTTCTTGGCGCAGGGAGACAAGCTCCTTCCTCGGCGTTTGTGCAAAATCTATTATTATGCAGCACAATGAAAACTAGCGGTTCCGATATATTTTAAAAGATATCCAGAGCTGTGCAGCAAAATGCTGGAATTAATTCCGATTTTTTTCAATCGCCATCTGTTTTTGACCATAACGTTCTTTGTGGAAAAACTTGAGTGGATGTGTGTTTTGATTTTATGAAAATTTGATTTACATTTATACAAAATATAAATTTTTTGGCTAGCACGTCAGTAACTCTTTCAATATTATTACATATTCTATTCGGCACATGCATGCACAAAGGCCACTATTGGCCCAAAGCATGGAATAGCGGTCGGTTTAAGGGAAAATACAATGGAAAAAAAAAGGTTTTCGTAACGGACAATTGCGTTCGCATAATTTTGGAAAAAATTAGCGCGTAATCTAACCCACAGGGAAGCCGAGTTTAATTTCGAAATACATTCGGGAATTAAATGGGAGAATTTCAGAATTATACGTTTAATTTGGAGAAATTTGCGTACGAAGTATGTTTCCCAGAGTGACGAACGATCGCATCACGTTAAAGTGAGTGAGTGAAATGCGCTGTAATTATATATTTTGGTTTAAAAGTCGATATCATCCGTGAGTCTGCTGTCGCCTGAATAAAACGGTCTCAGTAGCCATTATACTTAGGTCCTGAGCCAACATAAGGGAAACTTCGAAAGGAAATTGCAATTAGTTTCGTTCAATTGCAGGTATTAAATCAGGATACACTGTTTGCAGTTGGCACCGTTTGAGCTTGCCTTTACGGAAGTGTTATCACACGTGGTCTTATCGGGATTTCCTACAAATTAAAGATGAACTACTCTTTTTGTTACCGCCCGGATTTTGCTCATTTCGTTATTGATTTTATTCTCGCATTTACGTATTAATTACTACTATCGCCATCTCTATCTTTAAGCGACCCTCTATCTATTCAATGACCTATTAATTTAATTTTTACAATGAGCTATAAATAATATTTGAAAAAAAAACAAAAAAAAATATTCCAGAGATTTTTCAATTTACTTCGAAGTGTAAAAAATACCATTAGATAAGAATATGACAGGCCATTGTAGAAGTGAAGTAAAAGCAAGCTACGCATTTTAATCGACGGCGGTTCTAAACATCTCAGAAAATAGGGTGATATTTAAATCGATCAAGTTATTAAAACTTTCGGAATAGCAAAAGACGTAATTTTGAATATTTCCTTTGTAAGTGGAACCCAATTTCATAAAACTAACTTTAACTCCCTTTGAAATCCGACGGAATATTTATAAACGTTCGTTGTAGTGCAACTGAAAATAAATCCACAAATTGGTTTCCTCTAATTTATGATCGGGAGTGGTCTTACGGGATTGCGGCTCAACATAATGAAATCAAGCAGCAATCGAACTAAAAATTTAAAATCTTTTTAAGATAAAATTAAAAAATTGATATTGGTTTAAGTACGCTGCGTACGTGTCGGTCCAGAAAATATCAATAGAATACTTTGGGATACATTTAGTTTGGGATCAACGATTTCACCCCAAGACCTTATGTGAACGTAGAGATAGAAAACCCACGTAGACCATTTATAGCTAGACGTCGAATTTGTTAAATTGAACTGAAATCGAAAATTAAAATGCATATAACAAAAGAAACAAAGGGCGCTGTCGCGGGGCAGGAATCGGGGAACGAGGAAACCGAACGTCGAACGTGAATTCGGGAAAAGTTTCCTCTCGCTCGAATCCATATTTTCATACCGAAAACTTATTACGGAGCAAATAAAACAAAACGCAATTATTGCTTCTAGAGTTACACGAAAAAGATTAGGGGCATTACTAAATTTCGCGCTACTTTTTTTTCGGGGAATGGTACTTATTCTCAGTTTCGTAAACTTGCGAACATAAATTTTCGTACCGATAACTTTTATCTATTTCCCCAACTTTCGAATTTCAACTTTTCAATACCATAAAACTTTTACAAAAAATTCTTCACGGGGTATAATATGATTCTCAGAATTATTTACTTGATTTAGTAACGTATCCATTCGTATGTGAAGATTGAGAGAGTTTTTTATACGTCGAAACTTTAGGATTTTCGCTTTTTTTTTAATTAAGACACTTATGGCGATTGCGTTCTAGTTTTGAAAACATGTAAATCTAGGAAATACTAGTATCGCGCGTTCCTTTTGTGGCACATTCATTATTAAAGCGGTATTGTGTGTGCAGAGTAAATTAGATTAAACATGAAAACAATACTGGTTAATATTAAATAAGATTACCTTGCTGAAGCTCCAGTCATATTATTTAACAAATGCATTTGAACTACAATCCTTGCTGTCGACGTGATAGAACAAAATTACTCACGGTTGTATTATTATTCGAAATATATGCAGGAATAACTTTAAATTTTATTGTTGCAAGCGACCAATTTCAAATCATTAACCTGACATTTCTCCAGTTAAATGAGATAATTAAACCAATTACCGGATAATAAATAGAATAAAACTAATTCCACAATGGGTCTAGAAGTTAAGCACGAACTCCTTACCTCATCGTAATGCAGTGAGTATGCTCTTGGCATCCATAATTTTCATTGATTTGTTCAAATAAATTTAAAATTTCTTTTTTATTTATTCATTAGCCAAATGTGGCACAAAAAAAATAATAATACAGAATTGATAAAAATTAAATATATGAGTATATGCTATTATACTGATGGTTTTATGATTAGGCCAGGACCTTAGATTTGGTAGCAGAATTATATTAGCAAAATATTAATTGAAAAAGTTATTGATCTTATTTATCAGTAATTCTATTTACCCCATCACACATTTCGTTAATGTTCAAACAGAAGTAACCTTAATCGTTTTCGTAGACCTACCCCTATCTCAGATCTTTTATTTGCATTTTCTTCGGAGTTTCACATTATTCAAAGCGTTCGACCCACATAAAATTAATTCGTTTTAATTACAACATTTTATGTCACTTACATTTAATTTACGGCGCTGCGCGTTACCGCTTAAATGTTTATGTACCTTAACGTAAATTTTGTTCGAATGAACCGTTTTTTCAAATGAAATCATCAAATAATTGTGGTACGCGCTCGATGCCACAAAATATTCTCGATTATAAATTAGGGTACATTACATCAGATTTATAAGGAAATTACTTCGCGCAAAAAGTGTGCACGTGGTATTAAGCTGCTTAAGCAATTTATCTGCGAGAAATAGTATAATAAGAGCAAGTGTTTGATATAGCTGGGATTATCGTGATGCTGCAAGCAACATAGCTGAAGCGGCGGTGTATCAGTTGAAATTTAGTGTAAACATGTTAAAGTGTAATACGTTGTTAGAGTTTATTAATGTTCCATTATTAGAGCGAACTACCACCATAACCGACCGTTCTAAATGGTGCCAGAAAGTTTTAAGTCTAGCAATCTTCTCGTAAATTCTCCCTGAAATTGATGTGAAACTATTTTTCCGGAGGGGCAATATTGTTGGCTGAAAATATCGCCGTGCGTGCCCAATAAAAACCCATACATGGTTATCAGTTTGTCAAATTGAATTGCCTTCATGTATTGTTTTTTATGACTATTTCATCGCCATCCAACCCCCCAAGGAACCTCCTCATAATTATTTTAGGCAAAAACCGTCCCGGCGAAAATTCATGCACATTTGATCATTTTCGGATTGTTTTGTAGCACAAACCAAATAACTGAGAACAATAATGTTATGTCAATTGTCAACTGTATCCGTGTCCATTTGCCATAAAAGAGAACAAATAAACATGGCGGGTAAATTTCGAGTTAATAATGTATCGGTTCATATTGATTGCGCAAACTGAATTATAAATTCATGGTAAATTTGCCGCACTCCTGGATATATATTCAGGATTCTAAAGTTTTTAGGCCGTGTGTTTACAATATGTAAATGAATAAATGGCGAGGCGCATCCCCGTCATGGAACGAATGAAGGCGCTGACAAAGCATCATAAAAAATTGATGTGGATTGCCACCCAATGTTGATAGAAATTTCAAACGCGGTTGTGTTGCCTGGTTGCCCGCGGATATCCGCAAAAACCCCGCGGATAACCGCAAAGAATCCGCGAACTGCCCGCGTGAGTTATAAAAATAAAATATTGTTAAATAAGTGTTTTTTTATATCTCGCATGCTGCTGTCATTTTTTTAAAATTCGTCATAAAATTGATTTCCGCTCGTTTATACTCTACTACGTGTCTTCCCATATGACCGATTTGCGTCATTATGAACTCACTTGCTAGGGGAAATTTATAAAGAGGAGTGCATATCACAGCCGGGGATATAAAAAGCGCAATAAAAAAGTTTTTGTTATGCACGTTATATTTATATCTTTTTTTACGATTTTATCTTGCAGTGCTCGGATTTATTTAAGTTTTCCGATATTGTTTATACGAAAAAACATTTGCTCTTGCGAAACGAACGAAACCGTCTTATTAGCGATTCAACGAAGTGCTTCGGCCGCGTATTATTTTTAATTCGATATTTTGATGCATTTTCGCCGGATAGGGGTTTATTTTTACGGCCTTTCATCTTTTGAAACGTTCCTGAAATTTCCCAAAGAATTTGTCTAGTCGAATTCCGTCTTACTTTTATTTACAAAAGGCACGATAAACTTTTAAAGGACGGAACGGAGACCTATTTTGTGCCGAACTGACGACTTTCTTTTTAACTAAGGATTCCGATTCTACGTTACTGTACTGTTTTGTTGTATGTACGATAAATCAAAATAAAAACGCCTCTTGGAAAAGTACTTTCTGTCCTCTTTCGTTCCCTTTTACTTTACTGAATCTATATGTTTCAATTTAAGTTCGATAATATGTCCTCTTTTCTATAAAAATGGTAATTTTTTTATTTAATGTGGAAGAGGAAGTGTTTTGAGAGTTATACATATTACTTTTCCTAAACAATTTCGCTTTCAAAATTAATACAGAGACTTTGAGAATACAACTGAGGCAGGTACAACTTTAGGAGGGCAGGATCAGGTATACAGTCTCTTACGTATGTAATATTTAGCATGATTACTTAAAGGTAGTAAGCTTTGGAGAGGGTCTGTCGACGTGATTACCCTCAAATTGAATTCGTGACAAGAAACAAAGCTACCATAATAACGAACATACGATCTTCACTAATATAATCATTAAAAGATTGTTTGTAAAATAATTTAAGCTCAAAGTTAATTTCGCAGTAATTTTTACAGCAGGATGCATTCTAAGAAGAGAGAAATTTGCATAAGTATTAAATTTTTGCGTTGGTTAAATTAAATTAAGAACAGAGTACGCGGCGTACATATTTTCGCGCTTAGAGGAATTTGTATTAAGCTCGACCTAATCGTGGGGGTAACAATAACCTAAATTTGCGAACAGGTGAGATTCACAACGAAAGAAAATAAACCGAATGCGGGATGTTAACGCGTTTCCTCAAATTTGTTTACGAATTTGTGTAAATTTACTGAAGGTGCACACTGAAATGGAAATAGATCCATACATAATTCCACCCTCCCTAAGTGGAACTCCAACTTGGCGGAGTTATAATAACATCCCTTCAATTTTTGTTATGTTCAATCTAATTGAATGGCTTGCGAAAACAAGGGATTTCCTCGGTTGTTGCCGCACATTTTTTTGATCCAATTTTCATTTTCGACTTTTCCTCTTTCATTACAAAGTTTACAGCGGAGATATACTGACACACTTATTACAGTACAACTTTTCCCGAGGGATTTATAAATTTTTTAAGATTGTCGCGTCTTTTAAAATTGAATGGATTATCAATATTTTTGGAGCGTTTTCACGGGATGCTTCTTGAAACGTCAAGCGAAATAAAATAGTAAACGACATGTTCAAACAAATTGCGAATTTCCCGAACTCATATATTACATATCGCCACAATATGTAGACTCACAATTTGTTTGCGATTTCTCCCTTATTTCTGGCATGCTCGAGAACCTCGCGTATACATAGGTAGTACATAAATCGTTTAACCCTTATTGTTTCAGTAAAAGATTTCTCGAGAAAAGTCGTATGCTTTTAAAGATTCACCTTTATACGGAAGTGTTCCGCGAGTTCAAAGCCGTCTATAGCTATATTATACTATATTCATAAAACCTACAATACGCTACCTAGTCTAAGTGCTTCCATTCTTATTGCATCATCCGGATACAACCACTCGAATACATTCCAAATTCTTTGCCAGTGCACCGCAAGCTTATGTCTATATTTTACCAGGTAATTTATATTCCGGTATTGCTCCCAGAAAATGAAAACAGAATTTTACCATTTTCCAAAGAGACGATCTAAATCCTTCAATCTTACCCATATTATAATACATATTGCACTTTCTGTCCAAATTGATAAAATTTTAATGGAATACGCGATCCTATACAGACATACAATTGAAACCGATAGATTTCGTTTTTGACATTTTGTTCTCAAGTACTTACGTCTGTTTATTGCAATTTTAGAGCAGATCTGAAGAGTTACTTCCGCCGTACGTGTTTTTACAATTTTTTGCTCTTCACTGCCCATTTAGCCACTGAAGACCGATTGCATTCTACAACTAAAAAAAAAACAACAACAGAACCGACAACAAACCATATCGCCAATTTAAGTATGTATCATGTAGGAACGGAAACAGTTGGTAGGATTCAACGACTTGTACTAAACTCACAAGAATACATACTATCTTAATAATGCTTCAAACTTCTAAATACAAATATTCACATGTATGATCAAGCACAATTACGCCAATAATAGGCAGGCCAAAAGGTTCATTTATTGTGCTACATGACGGAATATATCAGCCCATAAGTTGGCTTAAACCTTCAGTAGGCTGTTTTCGAAATTTCGTAACCACCTTCGTCCGTTTATTGTCATAATTTTAATTTGAGCGGACATAATAACCAATAAACGAATTCTCGAGTTTCGCAACACTTGCTTGTTTTTTTTTGTATAATTAATCCTGGCGAACAAATAAAAAATATTATTAAGGGAACATTCACGTTTTGCCAAATTGCCATTCAGGCCAAATTATAGTTGTGCTTCTGCTCTCGCAGCTGTCATTGATGACATTTTTCAAAATTTGGATATTAATCGTAACACCGTGTTAATCCTGTTGGACTTCTCGAAGGCATTCGATACCATTAATCATCGATTATTGTGTTCTGTTTTGCATTACGTGGGTCTTGATGTGTCGTCTGTGAGGTTCTTTGAAAGTTACTTGAGTGACAGGTCACAGCGGGTGAGTATTGAAGGTCGGCTTTCTGGCCCGGCACGGATTATGAGAGGAGTCCCGCAGGGATCTGTATTGGGTCCGTTGCTGTTCTCTATTTATACTAGTAAGATTTTCAAATGTTTAAATCACTGCCGCTTCCATTTGTATGCTGACGATTCGCAACTGTACTATTCATTCCCAACAAATGATATTTTCAGAGTTGTTCCACTAAACGTCTTTTGTTTTGAGTCACCTCAATTTTTGTAGTACTGTTTACGGGCCGTGTTTGGGTTTTTATGATTCTGGTAGATTGCAAAAGGTTCAAAATGCTTGCTTACGCTTTACGTAACTACCACTGTTTTTTGGTTTTTACAATTCTTACTGCAAAACTTAATATTTAAAAAAATACAGTTATACTATCAACATATTAATAGAGGTTTACTGTGCTCAAAATGACAGCACCCACAGCACAGTGTCCTCCTAATGGAACCACATCCGTAATTATAATCCATTAAAACATTTCATTGCGCAGCTTGCATTTTCCCAAATCCGACCGATTATTTTAAAACCAATTTTCCATTTTAAACATTTCAAAAAGTTCGGCTGCAAATTTTCACAAAAAAAAACGCTCCGATACAAAAACAAATAGAACGGTCAGTGCTTTTTTGCTGAATAACTGCACATCATCATTTAATTCTTAACCAGAGTTACATGCCCGATGGTAAACTAATCTAATTTTATGAATATGTATTTCCCGTTCGGACCCGCTGCTAATTTCTAATTTGTTTGGCGCACAAATTCATGTTTGCTCACTTAATTTTTATTGCGATTTTCATTTTTGCCGCGACAAAACAATTTATTGGCCGAAATCGTAAATAACCCACTTCAAATGAAGTATTATGCAAAACAGATTACAGCATGAAAAACGCAGCCCCATTTTTGCAATATACTGCGGGGATATTTTTCCTTTTGGTATTGCATGCGAGCAACTGTATCATATACGATGATTTATATTTATCAGATCGTAGATTTTATGCAAACTAAGATGTAGGAATATGAAAAATGGAAGAAAATGAGAAAGCGGATTTGTTTAGTGGTTTGTTTGTACACCGGTTGACACGTATAATGTAAATAAAACAGCGGTAATGTGAGAAACTCTGGACTTTTCCAATTAATTTATAAAACAATTTCAATACGCGTTTGTAAAAAAAAATTGTCGCGTTTTTACGGGGCATATCGTCTCAAAGCACGTTAAACTTAAGCACATGTAATAATGACATAATGTGCCCCTAATTACGCGCGTTGAAGTACCCCGTGCTTGTAAGTGAGGCTGTTGAACCTGAGTAATTATGTATTATGAAAATATTGATAAATGTGTTTTTTTCCGGGCGCCAGACTTTGAGAATCGGGGAGCATTAAAATATAACGTGCTGCTTAGCATTTTTAAAACAGCATTAAAATTAGTTGCTTAACGCCTGAGTGCCTCAAAAAAGTGCGGTTTAATCGCTTATGCAAACGCAAACAAGTAAATAACACGCAGAAGGCGCACTAAATTAATCAATGCGAAATACTTATACAGGGGTAGGCGAACTTACATCGGTAGCATAGTCACTCTATCGAATAAAAAAATGCCTTTCATAAATGTCAATTGGAGTAATATTACAATGGACATGAAAAAACCCTTCATACTGGCAGGTGATTTTAATTTACACAACTTTGCGTGGGGATGCGACACTTCAGATGCATGGAGCATACACTTATTGGAAGCAATCGAAGACAATGACTTGATAATTCTTAATGATGACAATCCTACTCGCTTACAACCACCCAACAAAAAAAAATCAATAGTAGACCTTATAATTGTTAGCCCAGAATTAGCACCCATAATTGATTGGTGTTTAACATCAGAAACTTTGGGATCAGATCATTTTATGATTTCTTTTAAACTAGCAAGCAATAAAGTAGGAAACGCAAAATTCACAAACTGGATTGGGAAAAATTCAGGTCTTCATGTGATAGTGACTTGCCAACTATAAACACATATTCGGAGTATATGGAAAAACTGAATCTAATAATTGATATATGCATAACAGATAAAAAATATATAGTAAATAGAAGAGGTAAATAGTGGTGCACAAGTGACTGCACAGCTGCAAACAACAAGTTCAAAAAACAAGACAAGCATTACATGAATATAAGAACTCACCTACAATGGAAAACTTCTTAAATTACAAGAAACTGGATGCTGAAACAAAAAGACCTATTCTACAGGCAAAAAGAGAGAATTGGCAGAGCTTCTGTTCAAGTCTGAATTATCAAACCCCTATAAAAACGGTTTGGAACAAAATAAATCGTAT